>OZ012710.1:25585429-25862395 GCA_963942595.1 Cylloceria caligata
CAATTATATTACATGTCTCGTTCTCGATGATAGTTATGTAGTCATGCTTGTCATGCTTAAATCCACAACGTTTAAAGTTTAATTTTGAAATATTTTGGCGCTCTACGCCATCTTACCGTATCCTGCGCCTCTATAACACATATTGTTTCGTTGTGCTAACGAAAAATACGTTTATCGTTTTATGTGATATAAACTTCACTTAAAAAATACTTTAAACAAATTAAAATTTGTTATAAATATGAGTAAAAGACGAACAAGATCACGATCAAGATCTCGATCACGAGACAAAAGACGTAAGAGAGATGAAAAATTTGAAAAAATACAGTCTCAGATAGATAACCTAACTGAGACTGTAAAGACGATGGTGCAAAGTATCAAAATGTTAAAGGAGGTATCGGGGGAAAAACCCGTTACGAAGGATTCAGGTAAGAATAAAAATGTTTAATAACATTCTCGGTATCAAAATAACCAGTTTTTCCATACGAAAAATTGAGAGGTTAAGCCCACACGGCAGTACCAGGTCCACACGACCATAGAGGAAATAATAGTGATTTAGTTCAATAAGATCATAAACAATCACATAACGTACAATAAGAGCTTAATTTAATTCCTGGTTTATTTCCTGTTATAGAGCATGAGGTAGCTAATGATATCGAGGAAGACAAACGAGACGCCGTGGTGACTGAAAGCTCACCCGCGCAACCAAGTGACATTACAGAGAGTCTAACTGAGCAAGCATCAGTTAAGGACAACGTCACAAAAATCCTCGGCTTATATCAAATTTGTACGTACAAGGAGACTAAGTACGTACCAGAATTAAAAGAGACATGGTCGAAGTGGATGACTGAAGGCCTTCCCGAGAAGAATAAAAAAGAGATATTAGAGGCTTATAACAGAAAAGGAGACTTTTATACAGAGGCTCCTAAAATAAACTTAGAATTAGGACCTCTACTCAATGACATTGCAAAAAAGAGAGACCAGCATTTTGTGGATACGCAAAACTGTGTCGGTACAGCATTGTCAGTTTTGAGTGCCGCTGTCTCATTAATGACATATCCACCAAAAAAAGGCTTGGACGAAGATCTCTTCACGGACTATATAAGCCACGCAGGACAAATTTTGTCTGATGTTTTCTACCAACAATCTGTGGCTAGAAAATCATATATAACACCACAGCTCAATAAAAATATAAAACCGGTGGTTGACAATATGCTGTCTAAAGAATGGCTTTATTGCGATAACCTAAAAGAAAAAGTCAGGGACATGAAAGAAATTGAGAAAGCGTGCGCGGACATCAAAGAAAAACCTCCAGCAAAATTAACAACAACACCTCAAGGTGGACAGAGAAACTCGAGATACCCACCGGCGAACAATTGTCAGGTGGGTTACTATCAACAGAAGCGTCGAATGACAAAATTGAAGACGCGTTCGTACCAGTCGTCGAAGCCGAACTCACGAACGACGAACCAATCATCATCGAAGAAGTAAAGGTAACGAAAGTTGCAGGCCGTTTAGGCCAATTTCTGGAGAAGTGGAATGAAATCACTTCAGACAGAATTATTTTGGACTTTCTGTCTGGTTATGAAATTCCGTTTACGGAAACACCGTTTCAAACGGGTTCACCAGAGGAAAAATTTTTTTCTCCCGAAGAAAGGGAAAAAATACAGATAGAAATAAATGAACTTCTATTAAAAGGTGCAATAGAAGAGTGTGAAGAGTGTGAGGGACAATTAATATCCTTATTCTTTCTGGTACAAAAACCTGATGGTTAAAACCATTTTATTTTTAATCTTAAAAATTTAAATAAGTTTATAGACCCTCAACATTTTAAGTTGGAGGATATTAGATCAGCACTGGGATCGTTATCCCCAGGAAATTTCCTAGGCTCTGTGGATCTAAAAGATGCATATTTTTTGGTCCCTATCTATAGTGGACATAGAAAATTTTTGAGGTTCAGGTTTAGAGGAAAATTGTATGAGTTTTCAGTCTTACCATTTGGTCTCTGCACGAGTCCATATGTATTCACAAAAATGATGAAACCAGTAATTTACTGGCTTAGACTGCGAGGTATAATACTATCCTTGTACTTAGATGATTTTTTATTCGTGGCGAAGTTCAGAAGTCAATGTGAAGAAAACATGAAAATAGCTGTCAGATTCTTAGAGAGTTTAGGTTTTATAATAAATTATAAAAAGAGCTTACTGATAGCGAGTCAGAGTTGTAAATATTTATGTTTTATTATTGAATCTTCCACATTTTCTCTAAACCTCACTGACAAGAAAAAGAAACAGATTAGTGAATTAATAGATAAATTCACGGTGGGAAGGTCGGTTAAGATTCGAGATTTTGCTGAATTTCTTGGGGTGTTAACGTCAGCCTGCCCAGCAGTTGCGTACGGTTTCATACACTGCAAACAACTGGAAAGAGAAAAGTTTTTATCTTTAAAGTTCAATGGAGGAAACTACGAGGGAGAGATGCGTATTAAAGAATCAATGATAAGAGATTTGGAATGGTGGAAAATAAACGCGATGGTTGGATCTCATCCGATACGAACGGACAAATTCGTTAAGGAGATATTTTCAGACGCTTCTCTTACAGGTTGGGGATGTTTCTGTGAAAGTAAAAAAGCACATGGTTTTTGGGACCCACAAGAAAAAAGAAAGTACATAAACTACCTTGAGCTATTAGCAGCTTGCTTCGCTATTAAATGTTTTGCGTCAAATCTATCAGACTGTGAAATTCTTCTCAGGTTAGACAATACAACAGCCATTGCATATGTCAACCGAGCAGGAGGAGTACAGTTTCCACACCTGAGTGTACTATCCAGAAAAATTTGGGAGTGGTGTGAAGTAAGTCATATAAGGCTAAAAGCGTCGTATATTCCATCAGCAAAAAATATAGAGGCAGACCAGGCATCACGTATCGTGAATGAAGACTCCGAGTGGGAATTATCACCAGTAGTATTTAACCAAATCCAGCAGCAGTTTGGTCCCTTTTCGGTTGATTTATTTGCCTCAAGGTTGAATAAAAAATGTAAAAAATTCTATTCTAGATTCCCAGATCCGGAGGCATCCTCGATTGACGCCTTTACGGTTTCGTGGAAAAAAGAAAAATTTTACGCGTTTCCTCCGTTTGCACTTATCATGTGCACACTACGAAAAATTATTAACGATCGAGCTACCGGGGTTATAGTCGTACCAGCATGGCCTACACAGCCATGGTACCCACTCTTCACATCTCTTCTAATTGGGCCTAGTATAACTTTTAAACCTAACAATAATTTACTAACATCTCCCTACGGACACGAAAGTCATCCACTGTCATCCCAGCTTTCATTGGTGGTAAGCAGATTGTCCGGTGTACGTATTTGAAGAAAGGACTATCGGAAGAAACTACAGAAATGATGGTGAAGTCAGTTGCCGCATCAACTCAGAAGCAGTACGAATGCAGTTGGAAACGTTGGTGGGAATTCGCTCATCACAATAAAATCGTTTATAACGCAAAAACTTCAGAAATCTTGAATTTTTTAACTGACTGTTTCAATAACGGCGCAAACTATAGCTCACTCCACACAAGTCGCTCAGCGATTTCTCTAATTTCGGTATACGATATCAATAAAGATGGTTTGATTTAACGTTTTTTAAAAGGAGCCTTCAGAGAAAGGCCAACCAAACCGAGGTATACTTCTACATGGGATATTTCTCCAGTATTAAATTACCTAGAGAAGCTAGGCCCAATACGAAACTTGAAGAAAAAAGAGGCAGTTGAAAAAGTGGCGATGATACTAGCATTAGCAACTGCCCAAAGGTTACAAACTCTAGCACTAATTAATATCGAAAATATAGAGAAATCAGATTCAGAAGTTAGAATAAAAATAACAGAGCAGATAAAAACCTCAAAACCCGGAGCCTTCCAACCAGAAATAGTTTTACTATTCTTCACAAGCAGACCAGACTTATGTGCAGCTACAGCAGTTCTTGACTATTTGGACTATACAAAGAAACTAAGAGATGACAGGAACAAGAAACTGTTTATTGCTACGATGAAACCTTATGGACCTGTATCAGCTCAAACTATCGGACACTGGATTAAAAAATTACTGGAAAAAGCGGGTGTTAATGTCGAACAATTTACAGCATATAGCACACGACATGCGGCTGTATCGATGGCGCAGAAACGTGGAGTAGATATTGGAGTCATTAGGTGCAGTGCAGGGTGGTCACCGAGTTCTAATACATTTTTCAAATTTTACAACAAACCCATTCAGGCTCCGATTAGCGACTTCACACGCACAATTTTCGAATAGTACAAGTGCTATTACATATAAAAATTAAAGTAAAGTTTCATTTAAAGTTTTTGTTTTAAGATAAACGCATGTTTGTAAATAACGTTATAATTCATAAAAAATAAATTTATGATAAATAAACGTGCGAATTATCAAATTTGCTCTAAAAGACTACATAACTATCATCGAGGACGAGACATGTAATATAATTGACCGATCAAACGAGCCCGCCTTCGGCAGCGGAGATTATATGACATGTCTCGTTCAAAGATGATAGGTCCCTCCCTAAATTTAACCCAAAAACAGTTACTATAAATGAGAATATAGTTAAATAACTAGCCCACTATCATCTTCGAATAGAATTATGATAATTCGGTTGCTCACAAAACAATATGAGTTATAGAGGGCGCAGGATACGGTAAGATGGCGTAGAGCGCCAAAATATTTCAAAATTAAACTTTAAACGTTGTGGATTGAAGCATGACAAGCATGACTACATAACTATCATCTTCGAACGAGACATTTCATATAATTTCGATCAAACTTCGCCCGCCTTAGGCGGGCTCGTTTGATCGGTCGATTATATCGCAGTTTTCTCAAATTCAACATCTCGCACGCGAAGTATTCCCGGAAAACCGACTCTTTTTACCAGAGGCCTATCACGATGCCACGGCCAAACGGCATGGTTATTTGTTGCTCGATTTCAAACAATCGACACGTGATAACTGTAGACTTCGCACCTGTATTTTTCCCGACGATCCTCATCATTTTGTGTACATACCGCGGAAAAAGTCAAAAAGCAGCGGCAGTGCTGGCGAATTGCCAGTTTAGTGCGTGTAATAGTGTCTCAAGAATTGTCGCGGTACGATAAATGCATGGCTATTTTGAGAGCATTTGAACAAGCCAACTCGACACGAAGTGAGTCTGACTCACGCAAAATAAATTCAAACGCTAATCATTGTAGTTGTATTTGTCAGTGCGTGTGGTACATTCTTAGAAGTAGCGCTACTCTAAAGCCCGCGGTACGAAAGAAGTTAAAAGGAGTAATACATGAAGACGATTGACAGTTCGACACGGGTAATGGCCCGAGTTGATTCACCGCTTTGCAAAAAGCATGTTGCAATATTGCGAGCTCTTCAACATCTGAATAAGGAGCAACACGCCGCTGTTTTACGAGAAGCAGATTCAGGCATCATTCGCTGTACTTGTGAGTGCGCCTTGAAAGTTGTTTGCGGCAATGTGCCTCTGAAGACCAATCAAAAAAAAATTACATCGGTACGCTCCCGTTCTCCGTCGTTTAGCCTCAAAATATACTGCTGGAAAAGTAAGAAATGATCCGTTGTTCAGAGTGGTGGGTTTCTGCATCTCTTACTAGCACCAATACTAGGCAGTGCTGTATCGAGCTTGATTGGTGGCCTGGATAATGGAGCACGCAAGGAAAATGGAACTTGTGCCGGAGGAACATCTATAGCAGCTAGGCGCACAAAGTCATAAGCAACCAGTTTTTAGTACGGACATGTCTCAAGTGTGCCCAACGCAGGAAATTGATGCTATGCTGACTAGATTGGACCCGGAGATAAATTAAAATTTGAATCCCAATGCATACAAGGATCAGAGGGAAAAGTGAGGTGCATACTTAGCTGTACTACAACGTTATCTCCATTTCGTCGATGACAAAGAATAAACATACTGTAGAGCCTGGTTGTTATAAAGAACAAGAAACCTGTAATGACATGAATGATTCCATCATATTTGAGGGTATACCGGCTAAATTTGGCATGAAAGTGAAACTGCTACTTCGTCGTTTGCAAGACGCAACGTGGGCTAATTTTTTTTGGGATTCTGCTGGGGTCGTGTCGGTCAACGGCAAACCAATCAAGATTTAGATATTGTCGATCTCGTGAACGATGCCATGAGGGCAAGGAAAATACCTAAACCAGCAGGGCGCAGCCTTTGCCAAATTTCTGAAAATAGCTTCTGAGAAACCTCGGGAATTCATCGGCAATGAGGCGATGTAGATGGAGTCGAGAGCTAATTCAACATAGCGACACTCGCAGATCGACGATAGCAGTACGTACAGCAAGGGAGCAGCCGAAATAAGTCAGTCATTGTTTTTTAGTGGTTGTGAGAACATATCACAGACGTTACAGTTAGATAGGTCCGGGCAGAGTGGCACTGGTTATCACAATGAGAAAATATGTGTAACCTGCACCAACCTCAAATTAAATATAATCATGAAAACTTTGGAAAAAGTGTACTTTAATCCAGCCCATGAAGCATCGTTTTCAGGTGCTGCCAAATTGTTACGCCAGGTGTGTTAGAAGAATATTTCCAGGATAAAGGCGCTGCAATGGCTTGAAGCACAGGATGCTTATACAAAACATAGACCCATGTTACATCGCTTTCCGAAACATTTTTTAACGTACGGAACATTCATGACTTTTCGGAGGCTGATCTCTTAGATCTTCGTTCGATTGAGGATTATAATGATTGTTATGTTTACCTCCTCATAATTATAGATGTTCTGAGTGAATTTGCATGGGTTCAGCCTGTATTTATTTTTTATTGTATATCCTAAAAGGTGATATAATAATTTATTTACATTTTTAAGGTTTTCTATATGAGTTTAAAAGATAGACAAGTTATACCTTCAATACTGGTGTCAAATTCTTTACTCTGAATATTCTTTTTTAAAAACAATATTACTGTGTCTCAGATATTTTATACATGAACAGTACTGATGAGTTTATTTATCTCAGGCTCGACAGAGGGAAAAACGTCACTCTAGACTCCATTGAGTAGCATACTCTTGCATTAACAACAACATCAAACTGACTAATTCATTTTAATGAATTCGATACGCATAAGTTGCATTCAACACAAATTCAGTCGAACAACCCAACCATGCTTTTGTAAAAAGATATATAAATTCGGATCAACTTAAGAACAACGAAAATTGTAATAAATTACTATATTCCATACATAATCCCAAATGAATTAATTCCTGTCGTCACGGCGAAGATTGCATCGAATAAAATATTTCTATTAATCACAATTGGATATGCACAAATTTCAAAGACAGACATTCTTCATTCAAGAACCGATGTAATACTTGTAAATACACGAATATAAATCCAACGCGACGACATGAATATACCCCTACATATATCGGAAGACCATATAAAAGAAAGTACGACTTATCTGGGAGTTTCGTTGTTTACATTTTCGCGCTTCGTTTAAAAGTGTCAACGGTAGGCCTCAGACGCTTACTGGCGAACCGATGAACGTTGCTGGTATCGTGTATAGTCAATCATATGCAACCGCTCCGACACTCCCTGGTCTCTCCATCCAACGCATCAGGATGCGATGATTTTAGTGTTCATCTCTTCCCATATCAATTTACATTTGACAATAATAATAAATCACAACCGCAGATATTTCGAACAGGCGTGGTAAATAAGGCCCAGACACTGAGATCCTTATAGGGTGCAGGATGATGCGCTTAGCCTCGTGTAACCCAATATAAACTTTTAATTCAACAAGTCAGTTATGTATGTCGTTGCACGGCATATCGTACATATCTGTCCACGGACACGGCTACTCAGTGACTGGGAAGAGTAGAGTTCATGTCACCGCGACTAGACTTGCGACAGTAAGAAACATAGGAATATAGGGCCGAGGGATCTACGGGTGATCCGTGCGGCTATCGGTAACTCAAGTACGCCGATAACTAAATACCATCATCTGATCTATCATGAGAGTTATGACTATCGTTTGCTTACCGGAACGGCCAAACGAGCGGTTACAAGCCTTTAGGCGACAAGACCGCTGCATCTGTGGCTACAGCGATTGAGGTCGTTTAATCTCAATAAAATAGTAACGACCGATCGCTCGTTTGCCTACAGACGGGCAGAGGTAAAACATTAATTCCAGACTCTCTAAAATAAAAACAACATTTAATTTCATGCTGCGAGAAACCTTGATATACAAGCGGCTATTGCCGAGAGGTTCTACCATATAGAATGCTGAAAGAAAGAACGTGGCGTTATTTCACGTATTCTAGACAAAAACGTTTGCTTGACGTTCTGCAGAATATCGATTTGGCATACAATTATTCTGCGCATACTGGTGTAAAAATGGCTCCTTCCGCGGAGTCAGCCTTCGCAAGAGGTTACGAAACTTAATGAAGCAGCGAGATATTCAAGATTAATCGTGTATCTCTCAGTATTCACGCCGTGATATATGTCCTGTGTGATCTCCACGACGAGGTTATTGATGGTACATTTTATGAAGCTGAGTTATCGGGAGTGCAAACGAAGAAGATTACGAAACTGCCGGTAAAATAAAAGACGACTTTTACATTGTTTTACCCAGCAACAGTAGTATGAGTTATCATTCTGATAATGTGACAACATGGTATACCACAATGTAGTAAAACAATGTATGTCTCTCCACGGTAGCTGAACTGTCTCTTTAGCGGAAATACACGTACCCATGACAATTTTCCATTTACCTCCCGAGGGTAAACGGAACTTTATTAATGTGGTAACGTACATAGCAACACCTGGTATCGTAACGAACATTGACTTTAAGGAATATCATATCTGTGTACCACCAGGCGCATACTATAGCATAGACACATTACTCGAAATTATTAACGAAATACTATGTGTTGCAGGTCATCTGAAATTTAAGTACGCCCACAACGGATATGTGATGATAACGGGTATCTGTGAATGATGTGAGAACCTGGGATACTCCTTCTACTTCTCCAATGTGTTGAACAAGGTTTTAGGATTCACTCAAGTTGAGGAAGTAGTAGTCGTTGTACAAAGAGAATACATTGCTCAGAGACTTGCCAATCTCGCCAACGGGACTCCCGATATTATGTACGTTTAAACTGATATCTGTAGATGCTATTGATATCACTGGAGATGTGTACACACTTCTGCTATGCGTCGTACCAGCCACTGCCGCTGGTAACCGTAATTATGGGTAAGTGAAAATAAGAAGCTTCTCTCCACCGCGCTATGTTCCTCTACTACGCGCAAGTTTTCAAACAATAACCATTGATGTAAGGGATGAGTTTGGCGAGCCAATTCCATTCGAGTACGGCAAGATAACGGTCACGTTACAGTTCAAACGTACAGATTAACTTGAACAGCTCTAAAATGGATTACTGTTTGAGAATTCTGATGTTCTAATGTGTGTGAGCTTGCAATATATTAGAAAAGGATAAGTTCTCACTCGAGACAGGGCAAAATAACCAGATGAAATAAGTTGAAAGAGAAATGTTGAGTGAATGTAATTCACTCAAAATAACAAACTACAAAAATAATATAAATAAAAACTGAGCACTGAATTTACTTTACTATTTTACAATTGTATTAATTATGTACCGTGTTTAATAAAGGGTGAGAGAGTATGAAGCAGCCCGTGCTGCAACGCACGCCGTGAACTGAGACATTTGAGGATGCACAAAATGATAATTTTCCATCTCACCTTGATTGAATTCGTGTAAATTGTCAAGGTGCTACCTTACCGTTGAATTTAAGGCCAATTAAGCACTTTTTGGGCTGAGAATATCCGAGAAAGGCACTGAGAATATATCCAGTTCAGTAGAGGCAGGTGATACTTACTTCGCGGTTTTCACGTAAGAAGCGAAAACTAGCATGATGGGTGAGTTATTCGAAAGTGTCGTCGAGCGATGCTACTGCTAAGCGAGAGAAAGATCATCGTCTCTCGCGTGAGTTGAGTGTCCGCGAGATGCTGGCCCGGCTGCACGCACGGCAGCCGAGCGCAGCGATGCATCAGCAGCATCGAGCTACTGCACGGTGATCATAGAGGCCGCGTGTCAGCTGATTTCTCAACATTCCGAACATACATACGAAAAAGTATGACGTATACTTTGATATGTAAGCGGGAAGTGGTGGTTCTTGCACTGGTTATGGTGATATTAGCCACGTGTATATATTCTCATGGAATCAACGAGGTCGCGGTATTGGAAGTTTCTTAGGAGGTTCCTTTCGACGTATAATACCTCTTGTTGTGCCGCGGAATATTCTACTCCGTATTTAGTATATTCGGGAATATTCCATAGCAAAGTAACATTGGAATTCGTTCAAGACAGGAAACGAAGTCCAATGCCCGATCGTATGAACGACCCCAAGAACGCTGACGCGGCATGAGCGACTCGCTTGGCGTTCGGGCGAAAGGCTAACGCTAAAATTGCGAATTAAGGGATTTTCGTGAAGACAGTTAGCAACTGCTTTACGAAAGGACAGTATTAAATTAGATTGAAAAGAGAACGGTTGGTTCCTCGTTTAATACTCGAAACAACGCATTATTGTACTTCTTACTTTGATATATAAATAGGCAACGGAAAGTTACCGTTGCTTATAATAAATACTTCCTTTTATATAAATTCGCGTTTCCATCTTTTACTCGAGATCCATCTCCTTATCGGCAAACGATCCCAAAAAATTGATAACTTTTAATATTATACCGACTACCGAATAATCCAATTACTCGGTACCGGCATAACACTCTCTTGAAGCAAGGTGCGCGGACTGTCGGTGAAGAGGCGCATCGCCCGGGCCATAAAAAGTGCTCAAGTGAGGATAGGCAACCCAGTGCATTTAAATAGATAGTAAAAGGCAGTGGGTGCCTATCCAATCTCAACCTAGTGCATCTCATCGCTAGAGTCTGAAAGTGCGGGTCTCAGTGTCCAGTGCCGGATTCTCGCGTGTAAAAATCTCTGTACGTCAGTGCATATTAATTAAAATAATTTTCAGACACTCAGTGAAATATATTGTTTACTGAATTTAGTGCAATACTTAGTCCAATATTTAATGCAGCATCTTAAATAAAGGGTGGTTAAATTTTAAGGGCCGATGTTGATTTTGAATAAAACACAAATTATTTAGGAAATTATTGTCAATTCTTTTTATTATGATAATATGGTATGGTTCAATTATGTATGGAACAAAATATCGGCCAAATGGCCGCCGCGTCCTCGGCGGCACACCTCCATCCGATGGTCTAAATTTTCGATGACGCTTAGGCATAATTGAGGTTCTATGCCGTTAATGTGCCGAATTATCTCATCCTTTAGCTCTTAAATTGTTGCTGGCTTATTGACGTACACCTTTTCTTTCCAATAACCCCAAAGAAAGAAGTCCAACGGTGTCAAATCACATGATCTTGGCGGCCAATTGACATCGCCACCACGTGAGATAACACGGCCATTGAATTTGTCGCGCAAAAGAGCCATTGTTTCGTTAGCTGTGTGGCAAGTGGCACCGTCCTGTTGAAACCACATATCGCCCACATCCATATCTTCCAATTCGGGCCATAAAAAGTTCGTTATCATCTCACGATAGCGAACACCATTCACAGTAACTGCCTGACCGGCCTCATTTTGGAAAAAATACGGCCCGATGATGCCGCCAGCCCATAAACCGCACCAAACAGTCACTCTTTGTGGGTGCATTGGTTTTTCGACAATCACTTTTGGATTATGATTCGCCCAAATGCGGCAATTCTGCTTATTGACGAATCCACTGAGGTGAAAATGTGCCTCATCACTGAAGATGATTTTCTTCGAAAATTGATCATCCACTGTTGCCATTTCTTGCCACCATTCTGACCATTGACGACGTTTGGAATGGTCAAGAAGTTTTAGTTCTTGACTCAATTGCACCTTATAAGCGTGTAAATGCAAGTCTTTATGCATAATGTTCATCAACGACGAGCGTGAGAGGTGCAATTGTTGGGCACGACGACGAGTTGAGGTGGACGGCTCTTCAGCCACACTATCGCGAACAGCAGCAATATTTTTTGCAGTACGAGCTGTACGAGCATGCACTGGTGTTTTAATATCTCCTACAAACCCGGTTTGCTCAAATTTTTGCACGATTTTTCCGATTGTACGCACATTTGGACGATTAAATTGACCGAAAAAATCACGAAGTGCACGATATGCATTTTGATTTGAACGCCCATTTTCATAATAAGCCTGAATAACTTTAACGCGTTGTTCGATTGTGTATCTTTCCATGGTTTAAATTGAGTTAGTCTGAAATTGGGAAATGTCAAATGAAATGCAGAAAAAAACTTGACGTTTAGGTGTGGTTCACATTCAACATCGGCCCTTACAATTTAACCATCCTTTATATATATATCACTGCGGTTCATTTACAGCATTGTATTTTGTTTGAGAATTCCTTCCTGGTGTAGTTGGAACGGCCCTGTAATATATTAAAAATTATGAGTTTTCACTCACGGCAGGGTAATAAATAACCAGACTGACAGATGTTGGTAGAGAAAGTAGTTTATTCTACCTTCGGCACTTCAATTACAAAAATATGTTAAATTTAGAAAAATATAAATGATAAAAGAATAAATGCAAAAATTAATTGAGTTGATTTTGGTTGAGAGACCAGCACACAATTAATATAATTGTGTGCTGGTCTCTCAGCACACAATTATATTAATTGTGTGTTGTCTTTTATTACTTGAGTCGCACACAATTATGGTAATTGTGTGTTGTATTGATTGAGTGTAGTGTATGCGCTGCAGCCAACACTGCAGAACATGCCACGTGATGAGACATGTGAGAGCTTATAAGATGTCACTCGTTCCCAGTAAATTCTCTGTAGAATTGCAAAAGAGAATGTATAGGGAAAGAGTGAGGGCACTTGCAAATATATCGCTTGAGTGCTGGAATTTTGACTTGACAGACCGTGCCACAGCCAACGCTGCAGAGCACGGCCAAGTGAGCTTAAGGATGCACAAATGAGTGGAATGAATTCACAGTACTTTCCCAGCACGCTCAGTTGGAGGAAAGTACAGTGAATGAATAAGAACACACGCAATTATATTAATCGAGTGTGAAACATGTGATGTGAAAACGTGGTGCAGCACGTCACAGTGTGTGACCTTTATGAGGATGCACCGATGTGTATTTCACTCGTCACCGTCATTGAATTACGATAAATTGTAACGGTGTACTCTGACCTGAGTTTTGAATCCTGGTGAGCACGAAAAGCTGAGTAGATCGGATGAAAAGCGGTGAAAAGTCTGAGATGTCCAGAGGATGTGTGCGCTATCCCAGCGGGTTTTCACAGAAGTGTCAGATTTTACAATATAGCTGCACTTTACGAAAGCGTCGTTGAGCGCTTCGGCTATCTCCGGAATAGCCGAGCGCAGCATGCTACACAGCAGCAACAGGTCGACGCACGGCGAATATCGATCGCCCTGCGCCAGCTGATTTTCCAACATATTTTCTTCTGCGACCACAAGCTTTGAGCTACGACTCATCTTCATTTACATTTTATCGTTTATACCACCAACAGCGAGGAAACGCCAAAAATCAATCTTTCCAATATCAAATTTTGGTCCTTCAAGCCGAATCGTGGCTCGTGCTCGTGCTCTGCAGCGCAGTTCTTCTTATCGAGGTTCTTCGCATCGTAGCTCTACACATTCCTCTCGTCTCATCAATTCAGCTGTTTGGTATGGTTATACTCTACGGAGTGTTTTCCTTTTCGTTTCTTCGTTTCTTGATATCTCAGGTACTCAAGGAGCATTTAAATACAGGTCTTGCATTATGTCTGACGGCAAGTCAGGTAAGAGTAGATGGACCTGTCGACTCTGTCACTACTCTGTAAGTGCCAGATCCAATCGACTCAGTACAGCAGCGCAGGGGTCTGCGCAATAGTTCACCTGTGCGATTGTCAAGCGAGCTGGTGTTTAAGCTGAACTCGCAGTACAGCCGCATATACTCGCTCACGGAGATACTCGCATCGTTGCCAAAGGGCGATTCACCGCAAACATATTGAAGAGTTGCATAAAGCTTTCTACAAAGATCATCAATATTCTAAAGTGACGTGGCTTGAAGCACTCCATGGTCACGAGTATTTCAATTGAAGGGCTCAGGCACAAGAATCTCGCCTGATGTTGGACACCAAGATTGGTCTTGGTTCTCTCTGAGCGCAGTTGAAGGAACTACCTCCAGCCCATGCATCAACAGTATCATCAGAGTCTGGGTCAACCAAGATGCAGTCGAAGCTACCTGAGATTAAGTTGCCTCGATCTTCGGCGCTTATTCGGACTGGCCAGCCTTTCGCGATTTATTCACATCACCGCAGCAGTCGTGGGAATAGATCGTAGGCCAATTCGAAAACAAGCGACTTCTCATGGAAGAGCTTCTCGATCTGATATTTAACATAAGGACAAAATCAGTTCGTGCCTCAAAGTCCTTGGCAGCACTCATCAATATATGCTGTTGGTGCACCATGTATCCAAGCATCTCGCCATCTGCCATATATGCTCTTCGATGAGTTCCTGACATCCCGTGTGAAGGCTCTGGAGAGACTCGAATCCGCACCACCAGAAAAGGCAGCAGCCCACTCAGCAGCTGCTTCATCAAGGTCAGCAAGCCGACGATTTGCTCATGAGGGCTCTGTCAGCTGCTTGGCTGCCAGACCCACTGATGCCAAGAGGAACGTCAATTATCCCTGCGACCAGTGCACATCGACAGCATATTATATCGCGATGTGTCCGACTTTCCGCGAGGTCTCGCTGAAAGAAAGGATAGCGGTTGTAGAGAAAAATCGACTTAGCTACAACAGCCTTCGAAAACACAATGTGATGGCTTGTCGCTCCACCAGAGTGTGTAAGGAGTGCTCCGGGAAGTATCCCATAACGCTTCATCAACAACCTTTAAAGTCGACTACAGTACTCGGATCAACATCTTCTGGGTCAGCATCTCATTCTCAAGCTCCCTGAAGTGTCCGTACAGTCATTCATTCACCATCCATCTGGAACACCAGCTCAACCTTGCTAGCGATTGCTCTCGCACTCATCACAACCTCTGTCTCAACCAATTAAGCTCGTCTCCTCATCGATCCCGGATAGGAATTATCCTTCATTAGTGAGGACCTCACCAAGCAACTCAACACCACTTGTCAGTACTCATCAATGTCGATTTCTGGGATAGGAGTCCAAGTAACTCGGATAAGAGGACTAGTTCAACTCACCCTCAAGTTAACTCACACCACATCGGTGGTGAGCATTCAAGCACATATCCTTAGAAAGCTCACATCAATTCTGCTATCATTCGACGTGCCAGCACACTCGTGGCCACACTTAGAGAAACTCGAGTTGGTGGATCCAGACTACTGCACATCAAGACTAATCGACATCATCATTTGGGCCGACTTTTATGGGCGAGTCATCAAGCCAAACATCATGAAGGGCTCAACAACGATGCCCATCGCTCCACTGTCGATTTTTGGTTGACCCGATCTTGGACCAGTGCACTGCGACTATTTCAAATCTTGTACCATCCACTATGTGAGGGTGCAACAAGACGATCATGCATTGCAAGATGCACTTACAAATTTTTGGGAACAAGAAGAGCTACCAGGAAGTCAACGTCTACAACTCATGCCGGAAGAGCAAACGTGTGAGTAACACTACTAAGCGATGCATCAGCGTAACGAAGAAGGAAGGTACATAGTCCAGATTCCACTCACATAATCACCTACAATTCCAGGAGACTATCATCGAATAGTTCATCAATGCCTACTGACAACATTACGGAAATGCTCACGAGCTGAGGAGTACGAGCAGCTCTACATCAAGTTCATGGCTGAATTCGAGCAGCTCAACCGTATGAAGAAGACTCCACCAACTTCAGCAGGACAGGTACACTATTACCTCCCTCATTATGGAGTGCTGCAACCAGATCGTACCAGTGTCACGACAACCGGGCACTACCTAAATGACATCATGCATACTGGCGCCAACCTACTGCTCAACATCTTTGACGTGCTCATATGGATTCTTCAACACCATCATCTCTTCACCACGGACATCACAAAGATGTCCCGCTAAATCTTGCTGAAACAAAAGGACTGGGATCCTCAAAGGATCCTATGGATCGATGACCAGCTCAACGAGGTGCCATACCATCTCACAACCATCACTTATTGGATTCCCCGTGAACCAAGTTTGTGTTCACATCAAGGTTCGGATCATCAACAGACAAACTCACCAAACAACGTATCTTATCTCAAGTGGCTCAGATCATTGATCCACTCGGCTTTCTCGCCTCTGTTGTGCTAAGAGTCACGATGCTTCTTCAGGAACTCTGGCTCTACAAGCTCAGCTGGGACGATTTGGTACCGACTCAAGTCTCGGCCAGATAGCTCAGCATTAAGAAGAACCTCCCATGCGTAACCACGTTCCCAATTCCACGGTGGTTCAACACTTGAAATTTTTCCACTGTCGAAATTCCTGGCGTTTCTGATGCATCACAACTCGCTAGAGCGGCAGTGGCTTATATAAACTGTTAGTTCACCGTCTGCAGGCAGGGTGACGTCACTCGTCTGTTCGAAAACGAAAGTAGCACTATTCAAGAAGCTTGCCATCCCGAGGCTTGAACTCGCTGAACTCATCGCACATGTTCAAGCCACTTTTCAGTTGAGCATTGCGGCAACTCATCTGTGGACGGATTTATCGCTAATACTCATGTGGATCAAAGCTCACCCCTCACATTGGAAAGATTATGTTCGGAACAGGGTCTTACAAATTCTAGATCTCACCACCAATGCTCAGTGGCACCATGTTCCGGACACCTCTAAGCATCATTTGTGGTGGACGGGACCGCCATGTTTCAATCTCCTAGAGGACTCATTGCCATATCATTCTGCATTGTTGGATGATCTATGCATGATGGAATCATGTCCAGGGATTGTACTCATAGTCGCGACACCTCGGTCTAAGTACCACTGGGATCTCATCTACAGGTATTCCTCTCTCAACAAGTTACTACGGATTACAGGCCTCTGCTTCAGACTAGGTTTTCGGTTGAGAAGGACGCTTGAGTTCGCACCCAGCACATGCATATCATAGAGTGAGATGCACACGGCACAGATGTTCCGGACCAAGGCAACTCAGGCAGCGTCCAGCACGAGGTGAAAATGCTGAAACCTAACACCTCGCTGGCGTCATCTCACATCTTCACTCGGCTCACGGCATTCATTGCTCAGGACGCGGTGATCCGTGTAAGGGGCCGCCTGGAAAACTCATCACTCACATACGAGGGGAAGCATCTAGCCATCCTTCCGCGCTAGTCTCAGCTTTCTCTGCTCATCATCGAGCAAGCACATCGGCGCAATCTCCATGGTAGCACTCAGCTCACCCTAGCTCAAGTACGACATACTGATTGGATCATTGAGGATCGAGCTCCTGGGAAGACTCACATTCTGTGTTGTATTGTGTGTGCTCGGCAGAGGGGAGTCCGTGCTCAACAACTGATGTGCCAACAACCTCTCTCTCAGACTGTGGCACTATTCTTGTAGGTGCAGACAAAGCGCTACGACAGTTCTGCATCGACGGCTCACAGGAGCACAAGACTATCTCATCAGCACTATCGCATGAACCCCTTCAGTGGTATTTGAACCCTTCAGCTGTACCTCATATGGGGGGAAAGTGGGAGGCAGCAGTCAAGTCGATGAAGCATCATCTCCGGGGCATAATCAAAGATACAGGCAGTTCTCAACTCTCGTCCGCTCGAGCTACTCAGCGACGATCGTGCTGATCTCTCAGTTCTCACGCCAGGGTATTTCCTAGTAAACTTTGTTTACTATGCTTAATGCAATTTTTGGTCTAATATGTAAAATCAGCATCTCAAATTATATGTCGTTGAGGTTCATTTACAGAGCTATATTTTATTTTGTGACTACTACCTTCGAGCCACGACTCATCCTTATTTACATTTTACATTTTTTATACCACCAGCAGTGAGGAAACGTCAAAAATCAAATACATTCTCTTGTTGAGAGAGCATCACAACATACCGGTGTCAAAAAAAGATAGAAGACCGTGAAGTAGCGAAAACGTACAGGCGGTGTCAAAAAGAAGCGGGGCGAGAAGAAGACAGTGAAAAAAAGAAAGACAAAACCAGCCGTCAAGAGACGTAACAAGAATTCAAGAATGGTGACGGATATTTTTGCTCAGCCCGAACACGCAAAAAATGGCATTCCTACACGCACACTCGTGTGAGTGTCTTAAGTCGGAACTTAAACTGTTTAAACTACCACCGACCCAGACAACGATTGACGGAACACATTCAGTATATTATACCACATGCCAATCTCATCGTTAATGAATGATTTACCGATAGAGTTTGTCATATCGGGGTAGTTCTATGAGTACATTGCTTTTGCACATACCACGCTGAGCATGCATGTTAAGATAGAAATTCCAGGCAAAAGGGAAAGAGTATGGCCATTAAAGTAGGACCAGTCAATAATCTTCTGCACTTAGTATTCAACCAGATCGATGTATTATTTAACCAGAAACTTGTGTCACCTCCTAAAAATGCTTATAGAGCGTACATTCAAACACTCTTGAATTACGGGCCTGTTGCGAAGGCCTCGCAGTTTTTAATTGTTCTATGGTATAACGATACTAAGGATAAAATGGATGATACGGCTGATGTTAATAATGATTTTGTTTTCCGACGGGGCATATTGGGTAGAGATAGAACGGTCGATTTCCTCAGCCATTTGCACTGCGATATCTTTAATCAAGAGTGGTTTTCGTTAAACGGTATTAAGATGCGTCTGCGACTCGTACGGACTAATAACGCTTTTTGTCTCAAGAGCTCTTTGAAATATAGCACGATCTGTATTACAGAGGCATCGCTACTTGTACGTCGCGTTAAGATAGCTCCAGGTATACTTCTGGCTCATGCAAGAGCTCTGTCTAGATCTACATAAAAATATGCTTGGACGCGCGTCGAGGTTAAAGCGCTATCGATGCATGCAGGGGTACATGGGATTACTCTTGATAGAGTCATACCTGGTTAGCTACCTAAACGTATAATTGTCGGTTTTGACAAGAATACAGCCATCAATAGTAATCGTGCAATGTATCCAATCAATTTTAAAAATTACCAAATTAATTATCTTTCTTTGCATGTGGATGGCTTACAGATACCGCCAAAGCCTCTACAAAGTCAGTCAGCGCCTTCAGTTTGCGTTAATTATTTGCAGCGCGATGGTCAAAAAAGATTTCATCATAAATATCGTTATTCATATATTGGGTCTGGGAAAAAGTTCGTGGCGTTTTTTTTAGTAAAATTCAACTGGTTTTCTTATAGTGCTAAAATTAATTCATTTAAACCAAATATGCTCCATTATTATCGACAATGTTTCGCCATTTTTCGGGTAGAGCCATAATGCCATCGTGAAGAACTTCTGTGGTTTCTGGTGGAAAAACTGAATCAAGTGGTTTTCACAGGCTTCTTTTGAAAGCAGCTTAATTCCATTGAGAGAGTTCTGCAGACATCGGAATAAGTGATAGTCTGAGGGTGCTATGTCTCGAATATACAGTGGATACATCAAAACTTCCCAACCAAGCTCTCGCAATTTTTGACGGTGCATCAAGAAGTGTGTGGTCGGGCGTTGTCATGATGGAAGACGGCACATTCCCTATTAATCAATTCGGGCCGTTTTCTTTCAATTGCTTGGCGTAATCTCTCTAGTTGTCCACAATAGAGTTGAGAATCAATCGTCTGGCCAATTCGGAAGTAGCTCATGGTGGACGATTCCCTTCCAGTCTCACCACACATACAGCATCACCTTTTTCGCCGTCAATCCTGGCTTCGCGAACGCTTGTGACGGCTCACCATTCCTCGTCCACGATCTTTGATGCTTCCGGTTATTGTACGTGATCCATTTTTCATTACCAGTTATGACACGTTTCAGAAATGGCTCGATTTCATTGCGTTTCAGCAGCGCATCGCAGATGTTAATTCGGTCTATCATGTTTTTCGCGCTCAACTCATGAGGAACCTATACATCGAGCTTCTTTTTGTAGTCAGTTTTGTGCAAATGGTTCAAAACAGTTTTGTGGTCAATGCCTAGCTACATACCAATATCGACACTGCTGATATGCTTATCTTGCTGACCTTTTTCAAGAATTTCATCAGATTTTTCAGTGATTGGACGACCAGAGCGTGACTCATCTTTCACATCAAAATTACCAGAACGAAAGCGAGCGAACCATTTCCGCGCAGCAGATTTTGATAAAGTACCTTCATCGTACACAGCACAAATTTTTTCACAAGCCTGCGTAGCGTTCTTCCCTTTGTCGTAATACTATTGCAAAATATAGCGCAATTTTTTCATTACTTGTCTCTATTTTCAAACGCAAACAACTTTTTAACCACTGCCCCAATTTCGATGTTTATACACTCAAAGTAACGCTCGAAGTGTCACCTTTCCAACGAGCGTTTAGTGGTGTCGCTGCGATCTGTGTTTCCTGACTTATTTGCAATTGATGCCATCTATCGGGAAAAACGCCACGAACTTTTTCCCAGACCCAATGTAATACATGGTATGAGGGATAGAGATAATCAGTTTATACCTAAAGAAGTAGCTGATGTCTCGGTACAGACTGAGGACTTTGACCATCGGATTGTAAAACTGCCTTATGCGTATAACGAATTGCCACCCTAGGCTAAGCAGTAATAGTCACAGCATAGAATGGTCTGAAGGTGATGCGTCATTACGTTCGCTAGAAATAATTCTGAAGAGAATTGCGATCTAAGCTACACGGATTTTCAGACACTTCCAGATATAAATCTGGAAGATGATGATAAGGCTTTTTCATGCCGTTGCCACGAATGGTGCTTTGACAGTTACGGCGTACCACCGATCATCCCACAGCATCCCTCGCGTCTCCGAAGAAACTGCACACTCTTTCGCTGAAACGCAATTCAGCTTCAAGGCCCTAATTCACAATGCTGCGGACAGTATTGTGTTATGTTTCTTCATTATATGGCTACAGATTTCGGTATTCACCGATTAAGAGGGGTACTTTCGAATGAATTGCAGCGAAACGATAAAAAAGTATATGAGTATAATAGTGCATATAAGTGCAGCAAATCTGAATTTCAGGGTGTAGTCTCCGACACAAATAGTTGTGTCGGCGGGGGTTATAGAAATAAGCATCTACATTGTATACAGCACTGCTATTCTCGCTCTCGGTATTTATAGGGAAATATACATTTTTTTAAATGTACATGCTTTGTCTGACTCCTATCTCACTGCTTTCAACCGAAGTCATACAAGTAGTGATACGTTTTAGATCTTAGGTTTAGCACATGTGCAATACTGCTGACAGTATACTAGGTCTATAAATATGAAACCGGAATTTTTGTATAGAAAATACACGTTTATTGTATGAAAATGATAAAAAATACTTGATTCGAAGTATTGCCCATCGCTAGCTATACATTTTTTCCCACCTGTCTGACAATTTGTGGATGCCACGCCAAAAAAACTGTTGCTCTTTTGAGGTAAACCAGTCATCGAGCCATTTTCGTACATTTTCGTAAGAAGTAAAGCGGTGCTCAGCAAGTGCGTGTCCCATCGATGCAAATAAGTAATAATCGGACGGAGCCAAGTCTGGTGAGTAAGCCGCATGCGAATGTATTTCCCAACTAAACGCCTCAATCATTTCCTTGACCAGTTTTGCTGTGTGTGATTGTGCATTATCATGAAGCAAAATCACTTTGTGTTGCCTTTTTTGATATTCTGGTCGTTTTTCATGCAATGCTTCATTCCAATCGATCATTTGTTGTCAGTAGCGTTCAGTATTAACGGTTTCGCCAGGTTTTAGTAGCTCATAATAGATCACACCCTTCTGATCTCACCAAACACAGAGCATTGTCTTGCGTCCATAGCGATTTGGCCTTGCAGTCGATGTCGATGGTTCGCCTGGAGTTGCCCATGATCTTTTACGCTTAGGATTCTCAAACATATCCACTTTTCATCGCCAGTTACAATTCGATGGAGAAATTACTTTCTTTTGTACCTGGCGAGCAGCATTTCACAAGTGGTTTTTCGGTTTTCCTGCTGTGTTTCATTCAGTCCATGTGGAACCCATTTTCCCATCTTCTGAATCTTTCCTATGGCTTTCAAACGTATGGAGACAGCTTCTTGTGTCACATTTAGTTGATCCGCGAGTTGTTGTTGCGTTTGAGTGTCATCCTTATCCAACAATGCTTGCAATTCTCTGTGTTCAAACTTTTTCGGTGGTCTTCCACGTTCTTCGTTTCTCACGTAAAAATCGGCACTTCTTAATTTTTTAAACCACTCAAAGCACTGTGATTTACCAAGAGCATGCTCACCATAAGCTTCGACAAGCATTCGATGCGATTCTGCAGAAGTTTTCTTCAATTGGTAACAGAAAATCAATGCTGTCCGCAAATCGTAGTTTCCAGGCACAAATTCGACATGTTCAACGTTATTACAAACTATGCTGTTGTATGAAACTTGTATTGTTGTGAGTTGAAAATCTTTGTCAGAGATGTCAACTAGGATCAAGTCCTAGTCAGAGTTCAATAACGAAAAACGCTGACAGGCTCGATGTCAAGGAGACCAAAAATATTACAGATTATGATGGGTACTTTGATGTACGAGTATGTATTCCGCTTGCTATGATTATCGGATTCGCCGAGGACTACCAGAAAATCATCATCAATATGAGGCACAAACTCATTCTCAAGAGATCGAGAAATGACACGAACGAAGTTGTGCAGACAGCACTCACAAATGGAACCTACGAAGAATTCAGGATTGAACTTACGAAAATCGAGTAGCGAATGTCATACGTGATGTTGTCGGATAAAAGCAAGATACGTCTACCCAGCCATATTGAGAAGGATATCACTATAAGTTTTCACAGTATTATGTATACGCCAACCTTGACCTCGATGTGAATCGCAATCAATATGCTCTATTGTACGAGATGTATACAAGCTTTCAACAGCGTATTATAGAGAATACTGAATACATGCTGACAAAGGGAAACTTCCTCACGCATGCTCTACTTATTGTAATCAATTGCTCGAAATAGAAAGAGTCGCTAAAACAGACTCCCGCCGAGTTACTACGCAGACCTACACCCGTGTCATACTCGACATCGCAGCAGTATCTTATTTGACCACGCGATAGTTACAGCAGCAGTAACGTTGAGACCGAGACCAAACACTTAAACACAGGCAGAGCGTTAATGCTCACCGCGAACCACAATATCGTCGAGGGGAGGGGAACGAGAAAGAAACGGACGAATAATCGCAAAACTATGTGCAAGTAGAGAGCCAATGTTACCTCAGTGGCCATCAGTCTCTCATATAAATAGTAAATATAACGAGGAAGAAGAATCCATTTCGCTGGTTATCGTTGAAACTATGAAAATTCTTGAAAAATGTATCATAACTCTGCTCTTCATGCATTATATTCTCGAGCAGAAAATGCTTCACCGTGCCTCGAGTCACAGTATTTGTATAACATGCATCGCCTCGCACGACGATGATTTCCACGTTGTACGTACAACGCGAGAATAATATACGATGTATGGGCTGCTGATTTGGCTGATCTTTGCTCGATAGCTACGTACAGCGATATGTTGAGTAAATACATTCGAGTCGAGGCTTTGCGTAACAAAACGAACACTAACGTAGCATGTCGTCTCCCTCGCATACTCGCTCGCAGTAACAACCGTTACCCGCAGCAACTCCAGACTCGTCGAGGCAAAAAATTGATCGGGACTCCGATTCAACAACTTTTAAAGAAAAACAATGTCGATTTTCGAGTAGCTTGTATGTCGGATATAAAAGCTTTAATTGCTGTGCGTTGTAGTCCCAAGATAAATTAGCGAATATGGCATTACTTTTCATACGCGTGCAATAATCGTTATATCGATGTTATACAAAATCTTTTATATGTTTATAACTACACTATAACAGCGGCACACGTATTCCACTGAGCAAAGTTTCCGTATTCGTGAGAAAGTACGAGAATCTGGCAGTTATCTTAAATCCAAGGCCGCTGAAAAAATTCATACTTTTAAGATGAGGTTTGTTTTCAAAAAGCGCAAAATTTTGCGAACTGCACATTCACTGAACGAACGTAAACCGCGACGTATCTTCGGGAAAAAGAAAAGCATGGCAAAGAGAAAAGTAAAGAAGAAGAAGAAGAGGAAGAAGAAGAAGAGGAAGAAGAAGAAGAAGAAGAAGAAGAAAAAGAAGAAGAAGAGAAAGACGAAAAAGAAGAACGCAAACAACTATCAAATGCTGTAATTTGGTGTATTATAAACCAATTTTTGCGGTATCGGATGATTCACTAATTAAATTTGTTATTCCAGAGCAAGGTGATGAGTAGTATATTGATCTCGAACAGACGATGCTCAGAGTAAAAAGATGCTTGAGAGTATAAAAAACACCTCCTTCAGTGGAAATTGATACGGGTTGAACGCCAAAAGTAAGCGCTGGTCCAGTAAACCATATCCTGAATTTTATGTTTAATCAGGTGAATATATAGTTGAATCAAAAACTAGTTTTACCTCGAAATACTGCCTACGGTTATGGAACGTGCATAGAAACGCTTTTGGATTACGACGCAGCTGCAAAAAATTCTTATCTCACGAGCTTTTTATGGTACGACGATGTCTCCTGAAAAATATATATGACATCGGGAAATGCAGGTCTTGTAAAGAGAAAACACCTTTTAGGTGTCAGAAAAACTGTAGACTTCCTTGGCCACCTGCATTGGTGATATTTATTGTTTTATTTTGTGAAGAATAACAAAAATGGACATTGCAACTTGAAGATTGTTGAGGCCTCGCTTCTCGTTCGGAGAACAAAAATTGATGCTGGTATACTGCTCTCGCATGTTAAAACTATGGCAAAATCTACGGCAAAATATCTTCTTAAGAGAGTCGAGGCGTTTCTATACAGTCCGATATTCATGGAGAGACGTTTGACAATATTCTGCTAACAAGGAAAGATACTTTGGTGTCCCCCTCCGATTTTAATGCAACTCACGTATGTTGTAGAGCATCGAAAACTAAAAGACACGTATTTTTTTTTTATCGGCGGAAAAACATTTTTAAGGGGTGAAATCGCCCTTCAAAATTAGCATGTCGAGGGGTGATTTTGCAGTTTCACCCAGAAGGCGTCAACCGATTTTAATGAAACAAAAACCTAAATACTCCTCATTGAAGACAATCAAAATTCCACGCTAAGTTGAAGAAAAAAATTCATTTGCAGGGGTAAACAACCCCCCGATTTTTCAATTTTCCACCCTACACAAAAAACTAATCAACCAAATTAAACAGAACATTTGGAAGGGCAAGTTAAAATAAAGTTGACGTATTTTTGCCCATTAACAGGAAAATGAGTTTACGGGGGTAAACTACCCCTTATCCATTAGTACGTATATTTGTGCGTACATTCTTGTTTCTCGTTATTTAAATGTCCGAATTGATTCAAAACATTCATGTTAGCCGAAGTCAACGGGGGGAACTTCGCATGATGCTTTATTTATTATTAAGGGGGTGACCGGCTGGTACTAACAAGAAGGTCAGTTTGGTGTTCCCCTCCGATTTTGATGAAACTCACGTATGTTGTAGAGCATCGAAAACTAAAAGACACGTATTTTTTTTTATCGGCGGAAAAACATTTTTAAGGGGTGAATTCGCCCTTCAAAATTAGCATGTCGAGGGGTGATTATGCAGTTTCACCCAGAAGGCGTCAACCGATTTTAATGAACCAAAAACCAAAATACTCCTCATTGAAGACAATCAAAATTCCACGTGAAGTTGAAGAAAAAAATTCATTTGCAGGGGTGAACAACCCCCTGATTTTTCAATTTTCCACCCTACACAAAAAACTAATCAACCAAATTAAACAGAACATGTACCATTTGGAAGAGCAAGTTAAAATAAAGTTGACGTATTTTTGCACATTCACAGGAAAATGAATTTACGGGGGTAAACTACCCCTTATCCATTAGTACGTATATTTGTGCGTACATTCTTGTTTCTCGTTATTTAAATGTTAAAGAGCTGCTTGCGTTCACTCTTTGTGCTGATTTTGTGCTTATCAATAATTTATCGTTATATGTCATCGACCTTTCGATTAGATAGTATTTCGATTCGGCGCAAAATTCGGAATAAGTCGATGATGCAACAGTCGTTCCATCTATAGAACATTGTCAATTATTCCAACGAAATGAATATGATCTTATTTTTTTGAGTAATCTAATCATACGCCAATATGATAAAAATACTTTCGACGCAGTGTGAGGTGTTTTCTACATAGGCGGCTATCTGGGACTGCGTATTATCTGCTGATATCGCATGTGGTGATATCGACTGTCGTCCTTTTCACGTCCCGTGTCTAATGGATGAGGGGTAGTTCACCCCCGTAAATTCATTTTCCTGTGAATGTGCAAAAATACGTCAACTTTATTTTAACTTGCCCTTCCAAATGGTACATGTTCTGTTTAATTTGGTTGATTAGTTTTTTGTGGAGGGTGGAAAATTGAAAAATCAGGGGGTCATTCACCCCTGCAAATGAATTTTTTTCTTCAACTTCACGTGGAATTTTGATTGTCTTCAATGAGGAGTATTTTGGTTGTTGTTTCATTAAAATCGGTTGACGCCTTCTGGGTGAAACTGCATAATCACCCCTCGACATGCTAATTTTGAAGGGCGAATTCACCCCTTAAAAATGTTTTTCCGCTGTTGTGTCGCGGAATATTCCTCTAACGTACTCTCGGAAATATTCCTTAGCGGACACAGTTAGAGATGGAATTCTGAAAGATAGCTGTCATACAAGACGGGATGCGAAGTAGACGCCGACGCAGCACGAAGCGACTCGCGAGGCGATCTACGATAGGCTAAAGCTAAAAGCGGCCAACTAAGGGATTTTAGAAAAGGCAGTTGCTAACTGCTTCAGTAAGAGCAGAATTAATTTCGACTTAACAGAGAACGGTTGGTTCCTCGTTCAGTACTCGA
Source organism: Cylloceria caligata (assembly GCA_963942595.1). Taxonomy (NCBI): domain Eukaryota; kingdom Metazoa; phylum Arthropoda; class Insecta; order Hymenoptera; family Ichneumonidae; genus Cylloceria; species Cylloceria caligata. The sequence goes on from OZ012710.1 coordinate 25,612,596, forward strand.
AACAACGCATTATTGTACTTCTTACTTTGATATATAAATAGGCAACGGAAAGTTACCGTTGCTTATAATAAATACTTCCTTTTATATAAATTCGCGTTTCCATCTTTTACTCGAGATCCATCTCCTTATCGGCAAACGATCCCAAAAAATAATAACTTTTAATATTATACCGACTACCGAATAATCCAATTACTCGGTACCAGCATAACATTTGGTGGCAGCGGTGGGATACTGCCGAAGTTAAGTGATTCGTGATTTATTAGGACAAAAGTGTTTTGGACAAAGTTGAGAATACTCTGAAGTGACGACTACGACGCGTGCAAGGACACCAGTGTAGTTCGTGAAAATCCGACTAATCTAACGCGAAGCCGTAAAGTGAACGTCGGTGCGGGGTGACGTATCGGTCAACCGTTTAAAGTCCCGATTGACGGTGTCACGTCAAGTCGCGGAAAACCGCACAAAGTGTGCAACCAAGTACGCACAGCAGCTACTCGAAAAGAAGCCGTCGCGCAATCGTTGGCGACGCACCAAGGACGAACCCAGGAACCAACGAAGAAACGGGTCAACGGCGTCAAGGAAGGCGCCAAGGACCGTCGACAGAGAGGAACCGCAGGACATCAAGTCGGCATCACCCTAGAACAACACCATGGAAAGGACCGTCTACCAGATCATCTTTCTGTAAGTGGCGGTTACTTTATACTCATACATAGCCAATAAACTGAAGCCAGACAGGAAAAATATTTTCGAAAATTTGGAGAAAATATCTCTAGAAATTTTGTGAGCATATTTTAGAGTTTGTCCACCGCGAAACTAGCAACATGCCGATATTTAGGGGAGCGAAACCGAAACGTAGAGTCAATTCATTAGGAACTGCGACTCCCGGCGAAGGGGCAGCCTCCACAGCTGGATTAGCTGCCGCCGTAGGGGAAATAGTATACGAAGCACGCAGGGCGTTAACAGAGCTCTCGCCGTCGGGGCGAATCCCCGCCGATAGGCAAGAGGCCGTCGCAGGCCGACTGGACGCCGAGTTCGGCGTAAACCCTCTCAGGGGCGCGGCATTTCGCGATAACATTAGTATAGGTAGCGACGACGTGTTCAATATAGCTACTGGCGAACGAACGCCTGAATACCTAGATGAGGACATGGATGAGCGGGAACTCGGAAGCCTGCAAACGATAGATCGCGTAGGTTTCCCGACGGCTACCGGTATGACGGCACGATCGGTGACTTCGAGAGTACAAGATCGTTTAGAGGCGATCGACCGGAGCCACCGTGATTTGGTAAGAGCTCGACGGCAGTGCGAAAGGCTGCAGCGCGAGCACGAGCAAAGTCGACGCGAACTCGATCGCGAACCTCAGGGGGTTGAAACGCCGTCAGCAAGACGAAACTTGGCGAGCACGCTCAACGAGGTAGGTGCAGACGAATACGAACTAATCCACTCCTTACGAGAGCAAATTGCCGAGCTCCAGCGACGGCTAGGAGGAGCGGGGATGGAGGACATCCCGCCTCCCGCGCTGCCCCCGAGACGCGCGCGGTTCGAGGAGACGCAGAGGCCCTCAAACATGCTCAGCCTCAGCTCGGAATAAAAATGGTAAAAACATTCGACGGCAAAGATTCAAAGGCATTGCCGCTCTTCTTAAAGTCCTGCGAGACGATATTCCGCAGGGTAGCAGAGGAGGAGCATGATACTCTTCTCGAGTTGATCGTTATAAGTAGGCTAGAGGGTGCAGCAGCAAGACAACTGCAGCACAAAACCATCAGCACCATGGCGCAACTCAGGAGCGAGTTGGAAGCGTTGTACGGACAACGGAAGTCCCTGGCCGCGCTGCAAATGGAGTTCAGCTCCCTCCGGCAGGGACAGAACGAGGACATCGCCGCCTACGCGGCACGGACGGAGTGGATCACGGTAGACATCGCCGAAATACTCTGCGAGCCGTTGCAAACAGAGGATCAAGAGATCACCGTCGAGAGCGTCACACGACGAAGCGCACAGGCCAACTTCGAAAACGGCCTGCACGGCCAGGTGCAAGTGCTGGTACGTGCTAGAAATTACCAAACGTTGCATGACTCCGTGGCCGGGGCCATAGAGATAACCAACATGGTGCAGCCTAAGGGAGGGCTAAGGGGAGCGTCGAGCCACCCCAGAAGGTCCCAGGGCGCACCATCCCGGCAGAACGAAAATTGTTTCACCTGCGGGAACGCCGGACACTTGGCACGAGACTGCACCCGGAGATCGGGAAGAGTGAGCCTACCAGTGCCCAGTGAAAACAAGTCAATCCACAATGTGGAAATAACCTGCAATTACTGCCAGAAGAAAGGCCACATGTGGAAGGAATGCCGGAAGAGACTGTCGCAGAATAAAAGCGAGCCAACGCAGCCGCCCCGACAGCCAAGAAACGCAGGCTACAAAGATGCAAAAAATACGGTAACTGCGGGGCCAGATCCAGCCACTGCAGGCGTGAACGCGCTGGGCGCACTGAGACTGAATACGCTAACTGTTCAGCAGAGACCTGCGTGCAAGCAGAAGAAAACAACGCTGCAGCTTCTACAAGTAACGCTGCCGGCGTCGAGTGCCACCGCCAGCGACTTCGATATCGATGCACCGTTGGCCACGACCGGGGTACTCACCCTCAAAGCGGACACCGGAGCGCAGTGCAGCATAATCAAGGAAGGCTGTCTCAAGCCCGAGACCATGGTAAGCAGGTGCTCCGTGGAATTACAGGGTGTTGCAGGTGAAAAATTCACCCCCCTCGGGATAGCTAAAATTGTACTCGAGACACCGGCTCTAAATGTAGAGCATTGGTTCTACATCGTTCCGAACAATGTGCCGTTGAAGGTCAACGGATTACTTGGCATGGACTTTAACAAGCAGCATAAAGCGGACATCCTGCATGGCGAGATGCTCAAGTTGTATGGGCACTGCATGCCGCTAAGGAACGGCGCGACGAGGATAAATTCGTCACCACGCGGTAGAACTGCAGCCACGTGCAAATACATAGGCCTGCTTACGAAGACAAATTCTCTTTACGGAAACAGGTCTAACACGGATGCCGCCAAGGAGAATGAATCTGTCGGACTACCTATGAGGAGCGGAATCAGCCGAGGAAAAGTAGCGAGATTCCGTGTCACACCGTCAAAACCTAATAAAGTGAGTTTATATGGTTATAAAAACGACGGAGAAGTGCAACGGCCGTCGGCGACACTCGAGCCGTCGGAGATAGCGAAGGCCGTACGGAGCCGGCAGGTCAAGGCACTACGCGTACGCTCAACGAGCACGGGGGCCAAACGCTTCACGCAGCAACGACGTAAGCCCGACTTGGTGCCCCCCAGCAGTGAAAAGCAAGCAGCTTGCGCAGGAATAGCGTGCGAATACAACGGTGTATTCCAACTACGAGGGAACAAGCGACAGCGCACGCACGAGGTGCAAGATCGCGCACCCTTTAAGGTCGTATCGAAGGACCTAGGATCGCAACCCTTGCCTGGGAAGACCGTAAAATCAGGGCATGGGTCCGGTAAAATGCAGAAAGCCGGAAAAAGAAATACTGTTGCAGATGCTCTTAGTCGCACATATGCGACCACACGAGCCCAAGTGGGACAGGACAGAAAGTCCCACAAAAAAGAGAATGATAGCGCAATCGGGTATACGAACAGCCGCACAAAGCGGAGAGTCGAGGATACCCAAGGCAACCAGTATAACTCGTCGGCATAGTAACACACGGAGTAAGAGCTACTCGCGATAGTATGGGCCCTAGCTCAATTCCGGCCATATATTTAAGGTACCCGTTTCACAGTAGTGACGGACCACCAACCGCTCACCTGGCTGTTCGGAGTAAAGGACCCAGGTTCGAGATTGATGCGTTGGAAAATTAAATTGGCGGAACATGAGTTTAACGTAGAGTACAAGGCAGGAAAGCGCAATACGAATGGAGATGCGCTAAGTCGAATATGCCTTACTACGAGGGCCCAAGCGAGAGCGAAGAACGAAGTCCGTGTGTCGAAAGAGGACAGCACGACGGGGCAAGTAGGCACCACGAAAGACCGCACAAAGCGGACAGCCGAAGATACCCCGTATAGCCATGGTAGCTCGCTGGAGCGAGAGGTCAAGCTCGCCCGCGAGCAAGACGAGGACAGCAAGCGCCCGGGTACGGACAGCCGCACAAAGCGGAGAGCCGAGAATACCCCGGGCCAGCCTAGCAACGCGGCAGAGAGAGGCCGCGCTGGCCAATGCGCCAGAAGAGGATAGAGAGATTCGCAGCGTGCCTGCAGAACGCTCTACTGAACCCCACAGCCCCGCCGAAAAGCCGTGCGGTTGGGGAAGGGGCAGACCACGCGAGCAAGCAACGCAGGCCACTGGTAAGACTGCGAGCACCGCTAACAAGGATGGAGCGGGCCCAGCACAGCATGGCAGACCCGCGAAGCGTGGAAGGCCGCGAAAGGCAAACGTTGCAAGGCCGCTCGAGAGAGAGAGCGACCCAACGGCGGAGCCACCGGTGGGCACACCGAGCGAAGAAACTGCGGACAGAGCACCGCAAAGGCCTGCTGAGGAAGCGAGGCACGGCGGGGCCCGTAGCCCACGAACTTCCTGCAGCGCGGATGAAGACAGCGCGATAAAAGAGTATAGCGACTGCCGCAGTGGCGTAGCCACTCCTTCTGTCGATGACCGCCAGAAAATAATTAGAGGATACCACGACACCCCCATAGGAGGGCATCAAGGTATACGGCGCACGTTACATCGAATCCGGACCAAATACAACTGGCCCGGCCTGAGAAGAGATCTAGAGAATTATATATCGTCTTGCGAATCCTGTCAAAAGAATAAAATCGGGAAAAGGGAACGAGTACTAATGGTGGTAACTGACACCCCATCGAGGTCGTTCGAAAAAGTTGCGGTCGACATCGTAGGACCGTTACCGGAAAGCGTCAATGGGAAAAAATATATACTTACGATCCAAGACGCACTTACCAAATACAGCGCAGCAATTCCACTACCGAACCAAGAGGCTCCGACAGTAGCAAAAGCGCTCGTAGAAGAATTGATTTGCCGGCACGGGACACCGGTAATAATATTATCGGATCAAGGCACGAATTTCCTCAGCTCGACCCTCAGAGAGATGTGTCGACTGCTCCGAATCAAAAAGATACAAACGACTGCATACCACCCAGAGTCAAACGGCGCGCTAGAAAGATCGCATCGCACCCTCGCCGAATACCTGAAAAATTTCATAAACGAGGACCAAGGTAATTGGGACGAGTGGCTGCCATACGCGATGTTCACGTACAACACCACTCCACATACAGGGACCGGATTGTCACCCCATGTATTGGTGTATGGACGCGAGGCGGAGTTACCGACCGCCGTGAAGCAGGAGCTTCATCGCACCTATCCATACGACGACTACGTCCAAGAGCTACGCGAACGACTACGCGCCGCATGGACTGTAGCACGAGACAACCTGGAAAGCGCGAAAAGACGGTCGAAGACCACATACGACCAAGGCGCACAGGAGCAGGAGTACCGCGTCGGCGAACGCGTACTCCTCCGTGACGAGACGGTGCGCAGGGGGCGGACGGCCAAGCTGACCCCGAAGTGGACGGGACCCCACGAGATAGTGGAAGCGAGGCCTCCCGTCAATTACGTCGTCAAGAAGGGACGGAAAATTCAGGCGGTTCACGCCAACCGCCTGAAACTATTTATCGATCATTAAAAACTAAATAGAAACTAAATAAATGAGGGTAGGGAGCTCCACGGAGCGCAAGGTAGGAACTCCATTAACGACTCGAGGTAAATTCGAAAATTTTAATTCACATAAAAACATAAAATTTCGAAAACATTAAGTTATGATTAGTTAAGCGAAGATGGTCCCGCAAGAGGGGCAGGTGTGAAGCGGCCCCTCGGCAAAGAGCCGGCGCAGCCCGACGAAATCATAATAGGGCTCTTCATCCTCGAGCCACGGCCCCAGGCCCCACAAACAGTAAACCGCTCGGCGGTTGTCTCGGCGGCGGCTGCGAGTGGCCGCGCGCTCCTGAAACTCGTCGGACAGCCAGCGACGACTAGGCCCTGGTACAACGGCCAGGCAGCTCTGAAAATTAAAATCAAAATCCATAAGAATTTTACAGAAACATTAAAAAATCCAAGCAAGGTAAGGAGAATACTTACGATTAACCCTAACACAGCGGGAGTCAAGTCGTCCCCCTTACAGAGGACTGCCCTATAGGGCGAGGCCTTGGACACGCGGAAAAGGACCGTCGACATGGTTTCGGTCAGGTTGTTAGAACGAGAATGAGCCAAAGAGCCCTCGAGCGAAACTCGCGAGACTGCAACGAAAGAGGGAGAACTCACGCTTTCCTCCCCTCGTCTGATTGCAGATTAGTCGCAGCAAGGTACGAACAAACCACAGCCACACCAAGTACAGCCGACTACGTCGTCAGCACTTTTGCCAGCACTCCGAGCATCTACTACGAGGACATAGGGAGCCTTACAATAATTCAATTGACGTGGCGACTGATAATCAGGCTGGACCTCGCGGCACTACTGCACCGAGAAGGGGAGATATGCAAAAGCCTACAACGTCTGACGGAGCTGTGCGAAAGCGAATCTCGCGCAAACGATATATGCCCTGTCATAAGCGACTCGGTTCCAAAAATGAAGGGAAGAATAGAGACAGGAATACTGACCATATTCGACCTCCTCGGGACGCGCCCCGTCAGAGAGCGCCGAGGATTGGTAGATGGCCTCGGAAGCATAATCAAAGCCATCACAGGAAACATGGATGCCACCGACGCAAAGGAACTACACGAAGAAATAACGCGCCTGGAGGCGTCCCACTAGACCCTGAAGGAAGGGTTAAAAAATCAAATACAAATCATAAAAACCACGCTCTGCCTATTTAACGAAAGCGCGCAACACATACAGGCTAACGAACAGACCCTGCTGTCCCTGATGCAGCATATCAACCGCACGCTTAACAGCGAAGTATACTACATAGAGAGACGCCAACACTTGGACGAGACGCTCAACGCGATAAGTATTGCGGTCGAAGCATTACTCGGCGACGTACAGGAGCTAGTGTGGCTGGTGGACGATATAGCTAGCGGTAAGGCCCGAGCTACGTCCCTGCCGCCACGCACACTCGCTAGGCACCTCGTAGAGGCACTACCACACCTACCGTCGGGCAGTAGTTTCCCGGTCGCAATAGCACCTGACCAAGTGTCAACACTTATGCGACTGGCAGATACCAGGGCTTACAGCGAAGGCAACGCAGTGGTACTTGTGCTGGATATACCGCTGATCGGGCAGCAATGATACAGTATGCAAAAAGTATATCCCATACCCACGCGAGCGGACAACGGCAGGCACTACTACATAGACGCGACCGAGTCCCACTTGGTAATAGATATAGAGAATCGCAAGTACCTAAGGATGACATACGATGACATAAAAATTTGCAAGGTACTGGGCAAATCGTACATTTGCCCACCAACACACCCTACTATGCCGGTCACACGCGACGCGCCCTGCGAAGTCCTAATCTATGCGAAAATGGACACCGGTGACGGAAAAAATTGCGCGAAAAGGGTTGTCGAAATCACACATCCCTTAATCGTTCCAATGCAACAGCAAGGACGATGGTTATACGTCGCGCCAACCCCGGTCCCCATAGGGATAAATTGTGGAAAAAATCCCACTCAGCACGAAATATTAAATAATTCGGGAATACTGGCTTTGGTAGGCGTTTGTATAGTAACCGCCCGAGATTTCGGCATCAAAACCATCGGGCGAACATCGCAGACCATACAGGAAAACTACCTCCCGTCGTTTAACTTGACATTAACAGAGATCGAAGCTCGGGCGCCTCTGCCGCAGATCGGGAGGACCATCCCACTACAGAGCGTGTTCGAGACCCCGAAGAGCTTCGGAAGCTCGGAGCTCGAGCCGACCAAATCATGGACAACCTCCGTCCTGCCGGAGACGGGATGCAACACATCCACAACCTGAGTTTCTACTCCTTGGGCGCTATAGCGCCGATCGCCTTGGTTGGCTACGTTCTGCTTAAATGTTACAGGTACAAAAGAAACAGAACACCACCGAGCACTCGAGAAGCAATAACTTCGGCAGCCGCCGAGGTAACTATCAACCTCGAGCCTCTCGGACGACAATAGCCAGAGGAACGACTTCAAACCGAGCTGGCCAGGTTATGCAATCGGCCCCCCAACCGAGAACGACTTGCTCGACTTGAACGACGCTAGCAAACGAAAATGAAACATTTTACACACATATTATATATCATATATCAAATCGTAAAATTGTATCAAAACTGTAAGGTACGGGAAACCAACTGAAGAAAAAATTTTTTTAAAAATTTTTCCTTTTAAGGGGGGAGGGATGTTGTGTCGCGGAATATTCCTCTAACGTACTCTCGGGAATATTCCTTAGCGGACACAGTTAGAGATGGAATTCTGAAAGATAGCTGTCATACAAGACGGGATGCGAAGTAGACGCCGACGCAGCACGAAGCGACTCGCGAGGCGATCTACGATAGGCTAAAGCTAAAAGCGGCCAACTAAGGGATTTTAGAAAAGGCAGTTGCTAACTGCTTCAGTAAGAGCAGAATTAATTTCGACTTAACAGAGAACGGTTGGTTTCTCGTTCAGTACTCGAAACAACGCATTATTGTACTTCTTACTTTGATATATAAATAGGTAACGGAAAGTTACCGTTGCTTATAATAAATACTTCCTTTTATATAAATTCGCGTTTCCATCTTTTACTCGAGATCCATCTCCTTATCGGCAAACGATCCCAAAAAATAATAACTTTTAATATTATACCGACTACCGAATAATCCAATTACTCGGTACCGGCATAACACCGCCGATAAAAAAAAATACGTGACTTTTAGTTTTCGATGCTCTACAACATACGTAAGTTGCATTAAAATCGGAGGGGGACACCAAAGTATCTTTCCTTGTAAGTCAATTGCCGAACCGTGTAATTATCGGTTTTTTCAATAACGAAAAGTTTAACGGTGACTTCAGTATGAATCCATCCAATTTACAAAATAACAACATGAATGATCCCTTGATGTATGTACATGGTGCTCAAATACCTTCTAAACCGTTACAACCGCATTTCACGAAAACTTCTCTTTACGTGGATGCTTTTCAAACGCTGTTTTCGAGAACTCGAATACATTTCTTGAGCGATGGTCATTTCCTCGACTGCGATAATTATCGCGATGGATACTGTCGGTTTGCTTTCGTTTTGACACCAGTTGAAGAGGCCCTTTATAGAAAGACAAGACGTAGCCTCCTGGCGCCAGGGCGTGTCTAGACTAGCCCCACCCAGTCCCCACCACTATCCCCTCCCCATGCTGCTTCCTCATTAGTTGTTCCTTGGGTGTGAAGGGGGCGAGTCTGCCCCCACTACCCTACCCCGGTTCCTGATTGGGCCCCCACAACCTTCACCACCCCCACCGCTCCTACCCCCATCCCTGATTAGTCTCCGGCAGTCCCCACCCCCAGTCCACCTATCCTAGTGTTCTGATTGGTGCAGCGTTGCAGCGCCATCTGACGGATTTTAACCAGTACTTCATTGCCGACGCACCATCTACTATTGGTAATCGTGTTACCGACAGCCGGTAAAAGTATATCGAATGTTGGCAGCCGGTCCAGAAAAAAATGAATGGCCGATGCGCCATCTACTATCAGCAAACGTGTTACAGACAGTCGGTAAAGTAGATTGAATGTTGGCAGCCGGTCCAGCAGAAAATTAATTACCGATGCGCCATCTAATGTCGGTGACCGTGTTACCGACAGTCGGTAAAAGTAGATTGAATGTTAGCAGCCGGTCTAGTAGAAAATTAATTACCGATGCGCTATCTATGGTTGGTAATTGCGTTACCGACAGTCGGTGAAGTACAATGAATGTTGGCAGCCGGTCTAGCAGAAAATGCATCGGCGATCGGTAAAGTGTATCGGTTGTCAACCGTCGGTATGTAGCCGACTATCGCTACAGCAAATTTGGGACTTACGGAAGATAAGTAGACTAGGTCTCACGGTAAATAATATGGTGTACCCCCAGCCATCCACCGGTTAAATATGCCCAATCGTCGATATCCGTGACCCCACCGTAGCTTTTAAAAAAATTTTGTTAATTAAAAAAATGTATTAACTGAAACTACTATTTATAACAACGGTAAGTGAAAACGCTAGTTATTTTTTAGTTTTAAAAAAACTGTTTTATTTTGACATTCTCGTCTAACAAACATGTATTGTTCATCCGTAATTTACATCCGCGGCAGTCACGGTGAGCTGGTGGTCGACCGTCAATTTGTGTTTTCGTACCCGGTTTGATGTAATGTACATAGCACGGCATGTACGAGGAGACCTCACGGTCAACCTTCTGATGCTCCGGTAGTTTGTCATACAGAATTTCTATTTTTCCGCCCCAATGTTTCAACAGCAGCGGTTTCGTTATGTACGCGAGCTCAGCTTTGGTGAAGTCTTGGGGATCCTTGCAGCAGTCGATCACGAGTATACTGTCAATAGTATTTATTGTGGTTGGAAAGAGAGGCAAAGATACTTTCACAATGACGTTTCTTTTTCAGCTAACTTTTTTTCACAGCTGTTACCATTAGATATATACATCTCGCGTCGTTGGCCATCATAGTTAAATATGAAAATGTGTATGGTGGGAGTACTTTCGAATAATAAGACAGGAAATTCAAAGTTTCGAATTTATTCATAGTAATTCACAAGTAGTATCAAAATCGATCTGTACAAGTTTGAATACATGTGTTTTTATTACAACCGTAGCCCTTAATATTATTGTGTTTTATATTTTTCACACGTTTCTTTCTGCGATTTGAATATTTTACGTGTTTGTAGTATTGTGCAGCTATGCGATCATTTTTCACTCTGTTAGTCGTAAAATTCTTATGAAAATTATCCAGAGTATAACCACGAGCCATAAAATCAAGAAACATAATACAGTATTCACCGCATACTTTAGACTTAAGTGATTGAAGGGGCTGCGTGTTTCACTCGTAGCTTCGACAGTTTCTGCGTAGACGGTTATGGTGTTGGTTAATGAGTGGGGGCAATCCATAACTATCGAAAAAGATTCCATGTCCATTTTTATCAACGTAAATGGCAACCCAGTGTCGCCCAGGTAGATTATGCTCGTCTGTGTTTAGAACCAATGCTGCGGGTCTAGACCAGCGACTCGGGATGCGATCGGCCGGAAATACTCCTTTCGTCTGAGCAGATATTTGTTGTAGAGCGTCTAATACCTGTAGGCTGTTCATGCTGTTTACACAACTGGTGGTGATGCTCAGAGTGTGATTGACACTGTCTCTGCTGATGATAATGATGGTTGCGCGGTGGTTGCTCTGGCTGGTGTTTGTTACGTGGGGGTGGTGGTGGTTGTTTAGCACTCGGTGAGACTACTTGTTTTTCTCTACCACGGAAAAGTACAGTTATTTCATCGTTAGCCGGTACAGTTCCTCCTTGCAGCGATGACTCATCACTGTTGCACGATAGTGTAATATCGTTGAATATATACTCTACGCTTTCCGATATATCAAGAGTATTTTCCTCATTTGATGCCTCGTTGTTCGGTTGGCTTTGTTGATTTTCAATAGGTGTTGATTTATCGACAGGTTGTGAATAAATGTGACTAACCGCGTCGAGCTCTTTAAATAGGAGCCACGAACGTATTTTTGCTACGTTATTTAGAGCACATTTTACATCGTCTTCTTTCGAAATACCATGGTGAATACAGTAAACGTTGTTGATTGGTATATTTTTTAACGATGGACCCTCGTATTCTTCCAGATTGTTGATTTCGCGCCCCAGAACGTCGCGTAAAAGCTCGGCTTTCTGCAAGCCTCTTGTGTAAATACGCAAGGCATAACGACACAGTAAGCGTAGATTGGTGTAGATTTTTTTCAACGGTGTATCACCGTCAAGCCATTCTAGTCCATGATGAAAACACGTTAGTTTATTGTTGCTCGTACGTACACTCTTTGGTAGTTCACCAAAGAGTGTACGGTGGTTCGACAAGCCAATGACCATAATGTTCTTCCTGAAGAGGCGCCACAGCTATCTCTTTTGATAGAAAACGGTTGTTTGCATCGTAGAGCGCTTGAATATCCACTATAACGTCCATTATGAGGGTTTGATATAGACTGATACCAGGTGTGGTTGCGTAGACGAGTTTAACCCCTTAACCTACGATATACGTTCGAGAATTTTGGGCCGAAAACGTAAACAAGCTCGCGCAGCCTTCGAGCCATTCGCACGACTTGTGTAGTACGATGATCGGGCCAATCGTAAATATTACCGGCATCGCTCGTGGTACGTTTAATCTAATATTTGATGACATATTCTGGGAAAATATTGTAACCGAAACTAACCGGTATGCAGACCAAATACGAGCGAATCCACGTAGAACACGAGAAATCGACGACACTTGGTTTCCTGTAGATTCTAACGAAATTAAAAGATATTTCGCATTCTCCATAATAATGGCACAGGTAAAAAAACCAAGAATACAAATTAATTGGTCAAAGAGGGCTGTTATCGAAACGCCAATATTTAGAAAATCAGTACCTTTCAAAAGATATCTGCAAATTACAAGGTGTTTGCATTTCGGAAACCTTAATCTGGTTGCCAATACAGATAAATTGAGCAAGATTAAACCTGTGATCAATTTTTTGAACCAAAAATTTAAAGAAGTATATATATTGAAAGAAGACATTGCTATTGATGAATCGCTCATGAAATTCAAGGGGCGCCTATCTTATAGGCAATTTAACCAATCAAAAAGGGCAAGGTTTGGCGTGGTTTACGTTTGGTCCGATCATCTACTACGGGCTAAACCCGTAGTTCTAGGTTAAGGGGTTTAATATTACAGCGTCGGGTGTGGCACCCTCTCACGCACTAAAATCTGTAATAACCTGACGTGTGGAATCTATCTCTATTACATTATCATACTCGGCGAATACCACACAATTTAATGTAGATGTCAGAGGCACTGCAAACCGTACTTCGATCCTTACACTACCGTGTCTTACGAGATTCCAGTGACCGAAGCAACTTGCTGATAAGTCCGGTGTCAGATCAAAGACATACAGACAGTAGCCTTTGGCATAGTCGCTCGTGGTAATATCTCGACCCTCATTCTGAAAGTGTATACCTGTACCGCTAAAGAGCGTGTGATAACTGTCTATCCACTTTTCGTTACCATCAAACACCGGTTGAAGAGGCTTGCTCGGTATTTGTTGACCATCGACATACAGAGAGAGGACATTTATCGAATGATTACTAAAGTTAAACGGATTTAACGTTGTACTGCCATCGAATGCTCGATTATTCACAAAGCCAAGAATTATTCGTTTAGGTAATTGGCCTAGAATAACGTTATCCAAAGTAACGCCAATGATACCGCTATGCATCGTAAAAGCTTTAACCTCAACCCTTGTTATAGGATACGAAGCGGTTGTTTTTGTAAGCATTTTGGCGTGAGCTATCAGCACGCCTGGTGCGATTTTTGCTCGACGGACGAGTAATGAAGCCTCGGTGATATGTAGTTTTTGTGTCACACCGGCCGTACGAGACTCCATAAGACAAAAATCGTCTTTTGAGCGTACAAGCCGTAACCGTACTTCCACACCGTTCAGCAGAAATTTATCCTGATTAAAAACATCGCAATGTAAATGTCCAATCATATCTAAAGGCCGACCATTCTTTATGTACTTTTCACAATTATTCAGACCGATATTAGGGCTATTCGATGCACCTTGTAGAGTGTCAAACGTACCGGGCGTGTCAAGGTACCATAGCGCGGTCATTAAGTGAGAATTTTTAGCAGCCGGTCCATAATTGAGTAACGTCTTATAACGATTCAATTTAATCAGCCGTGGATCGTTCTCATACCCTTTCCGAATAATAGCGAGCGGTGTGTTTATCGCGTCGTTTGTATGTTTCACGATATCCATCAAATACACGTATATCCATAAATATATATAGATATATATTATTCGCGATATTCGATCCATCTTGTAAAAGAAATATACCATTGCTGAATCATATCAAATACAACGAAACGCCCGAATGCCACGGGATTTCGACCATCAACCTTACAAGAAGTTGAAATAATCAAGATTTAACCAATGACATAGCTGAATTAGTCATCAATGTAACATCAGAAGCATCGTTGGAGATTTCACCGTCAAGCCCCAACATTATAGAGATCCGATACTTATGTATCTAACATCGGGAAACTCAGAAGATAAGTCTCAACTTCATACCACAATATATGTCAATCAATTGCCATAAATAACTATTGCGTGTAAAGAGTGTGAGATTTTGTGTGTTCGATAGAAAGAATTGTTAACATGTTAGTGAAAGATTTATGAAATTGATGTAATATTTTTTGAAATTGAAAAAGATAACAATAGAATCATTAATAATCATATTTTCAATAATTAAAAATAACGCCCATTCAATTTTATATCCTGTTTCTATTGAATCTCTTCCCCCTCGAGTTCCATATAAAGAAACAACGAACTAAGAAATAAATGAAATCAAAAATATAATGACACAAATGGCGCCCAACGTGGGGCCCTCGCGCATCTGTTTCACGAGTCCCGTGGAAGTGACCGACGAAGTTAGTCACTAAGCTCTCCGAGGGGGCCCACCATCATTTTATATATGTGTTTGTGACTATAATATGTGCTATATCTGTGTATGTGTATTGTATTGACTTGTAACTGATGAGTAAGGTGTATCTATAGACTTCAATGTCTTTAACACGAACACCACCTCACACACGTTCTCGTGACAATACGTGTGTTGTTGATACTCCGATCGTTAAGACTACTAAGTCTAAAAAACCTAAAATTGTTAACAACCCTAACTCGAATAGTATTCGTAATCTTGAACAAATTCCAGATATGGAGGATGATCGTGAGAGATTACGACAGGAGCGGGAGGCTTTTGAGGTTGAACGAGCGGCCTTTGAACGACAACGTGACGAGCCTCGACACGATGAAGCGATTATGGAACAAATTTGTCAAATGCATGGGCTTCTTGAAAGGCAGCAGAGACAACTGGATAATTTACAAAATGAAGTTCCACATCTTCCAGCAGAGGGTGATAACGTATACGCACTTAATGGGCTCATTCGTGGTTTAAGGACGGTAAATTTAGACGTAAAAATGCCTAAATTCGAGAATGAACTTAGTCTGAACCCCCGTGAATTCCTCGAACAGATGGATAGATATTTCCGTGTAAAGAAAGTTATTCCTGAATACCAAATGTTGGTGCTGGAAGGGGCTCTTAATGGACGTGCCAGAGTTTGGTACTGCGCGAATCGATTATTGCTTCCCACATATGACGCTTTCAAGTTCGCATTTTTAAATGAATTCTATTCCATTCCGGTGCGAGTCCGCGTCAAAAGCCAATGGTTGTCTAGGCGATACGTTGCTCAGATGGGTTCGTATTAGACATATCTCTATAAACAAATCACGGAGGCGCAATATTTTACGCCGGAGATGGATCAATACGGGATCAATTACACCGTGATACAACAATTTCCGGTTCATGTAAGGGAAGCACTCATTACCGTTGATTATACGAATGTTAACGCTTTAGCATCAGCGCTCTCGCAATTAGAAATGGCTCACTCAGAGCAAGATCGCCTGAAGCGCAATGGTCCTATCAATAATCATCAGAATTATGGCGTCAATGCTCCAAGTCCGAACAATAACCAAAACTCAAATTATAACAATTCGTTTGCTGGAAATAACACATTCTCTCGTCGTTCACCTTCGGGTGGTCCTTCGCCGAATCAAACAATGGCAATCCCACCTGCTTGTTCGAACATCGGAATCGTTTCGGAATCGCTACTCCCCCAGACGGCATTGGATGCAACTCGATCATCATCGTCGGCTGTCGAATGTCCGGATAATCATTGGGAAGATCATCAATTGCCTCAATTCGCGCGATTTACAATGCCACCTCCCCCCTTTATCTCAAGGACTAGCTCGGCGAATGACGAAAATGGTGATTTAAACGGCTAATTGGCACGTTGACCAGAGTTCCTACAGCGCGTCAAAATCCTTTCGATATATTTGAGGATCTCACCAAAGATCTATTAAATGAGCCCACGGTCGGCTCAGATCCCGCTATTTTTCTCAGGTGTCTTCACCTTACGGTCAATATCACGAATATTCCCGTGTTGGCGCTTATCGATTCGGGTAGTCAGGTGACGTGTGTGTCCGAGGCGTATTATTCTTATATGAAAACATATTTCAGGTTGGTTGAATTGCCCATCACCAATTTGGTGATTAATACTGCAATAGGTAAGAAGCCGACTAAGGTGAAGAAGCAGGTCTTGTTTGACCTCACATTTGGTGAGTGCACACTCTCGTCGTCGTTCTAACCATCCCTCATCTTACTTCTAACATGATATTCGGAAACGATTGGTTGAGAAAAAATAAAGCAGTGCTTGATTACAACCAATTGACATTCAACGTTAACGATTATAGGGTTCCGTCGGAATTAGTATTATTTGATCAGGTTTGTTCTGAGAGGTTGCTATCTTCCCAAAAAGACGATATCACTTATATTCAAGTCCTGTTAATAGACCACAATCATGCTTGTATTGAATCCAATCGGTCGACTTCTCCCGCATTAATCGGATCGGCGTACGAATTACACAAAACATCTGAAACGGTTCTTGTAGCACCGGACTCTACTATTCCCGGTGCAAACCAAATCCATCTTGAGCCGATAATAAAGGATTCTGGGTTTTATGTACCTGTCAAACGGTGTGAAGCTCTGGTTTTTAATGAGGATCCGACATCCAAAATAATTCCCAGTGAGGAAGTGAGCACACCCATCGATGAGGGTCTTAGTCCTTCTAACGAGAATGTCATTTTTGTAGATGATAAAGAGTCGTTAATGGCCGTTGCCGCAATGTATAAAAGAATACCGGTACCCGACGTGAGTCCTCGATTTGCGTGGACGATCCTGCGCTGGATCACTTGACGGTCGACGTACGCGTGTTTGATAATGACGCGATCTACAAGGTCGCATTGCTCCAGTCAGAGGATTGTGAGAATGATTTCGAGTCATGTGTGTCTTACAAGTTGTATACGGAAGGGGGAGGACGAGAATTTCTTTGATGACGTTAGAAAGCTATCACAAGAACTGACTGAATTGTCCTCGTCACAGCAAGACATAGTGCGCAACATGCTGTTAAAATACCAACGGTTATTTTCGGTAAAACATACGGGAGCTGGGTCTTATGAACACGAGATACGGCTCACCCACCCCAAGATGGTTGTTCGCAGACATATCCGGTTCCATATAACATTCGTCCATTGGTTGAGAAGGAATTAGTTGAAATGTTGACAAATGGGATTATCGAACGTTCCGTTAGTCCTTATTGGAATCCGCTGCGAATTGTGTTAAAAAAGGACAGTCGGCTTCGGATTTGTCTAGATGCAAGATTTATTAATCAAATTATAGAATCCGATAATGAGTCTTCCCCTCTAATGAATGAATTGCTGCAAAAGTACCATGGCGTCAAGTTCATGTCGATATCCGACTTGGCTAACGGATATTGGCAGATCCCACTTGCAAAGTCGTCGCGACCATATACCGCTTTTCTTGATGGCACGACGCTTTACCAGTTTTGTCGTATCCCCTTTGGCCTGAAAACTGCTGGCAGTGGATTTATTCGCGCTTTAGGTCAAGTTTTTGAGAGACGTTTTGAAGATTGTCTAACGATGTATATAGACGATTTTCTTATTACATCTACATCGTTTACACAACATCTTGACCATATTAATTGAGTGTTTTCTCAGTTGCAAGATAATAATTTCACTCTAAGATTAGACAAGTCGTACTTTTATCGAACTTCAGTCCGATTTCTCGGTTTTGTCTTGTCTATCGACGGAGTCACTCCTGCACCCGATCGGCTAGAAATTATTGAAAATTTCAAGGAACCCGAGGATCGTAAACAACTCCAATCATTTATTGGGGTATGTACTTATTATCGCCAATTTAGCGTGCGTCGTTCCAACTACATTGACCCATTCCGTCCGCTCCTCAAGAGTAAGGGCCAATGGAAATGGACCGCACATCATAGTCAAGCGTTTCAGGATTTAAAGCGAAATTTTGTCGAATCTGTACATCTTAGTCATGTTCTTCCTGGGCATCCTTATAAATTACAGACCGATGCGTCAGATAGAGGTATTAGTGGAGTGCTATATCAAATTAATGATGGGGGTGACCAATGTATCATCACCCTAGTAAGTCGATGTCTCAATTCTGCCGAACAAAATTATGGAACGACTGAAAAGGAATAGTTGGCAATTGTTTACTCGGTAACGAAGTGTCGAACCTACTTAATCGGTGCGTGTTTCGACATTCTCACTGATCACAAGGGTCTCAGTTTCCTGAACTCCACGCAATACCATACCAGTAGACTTATCCGATGGTGTATTATTCTTCAACAATATACCTTTAATGTTCAATATTGTATGGGTCGGGATAATTTGGTGGCTGATTTTTTCAGCCGTAATCCGTCCAAACAATTCGAACAAACGTTACCGTCAACGCTTTCGATAGACGCAATACTCAATCTCTGTCCTTGTCAGCACGATGATCAAGCTTTACCTCACTATGGTCTCTACAAAATGGTCAGTGATCTAGCGCGTTTGCCCCTTGAATTGAGGAATGAATTCAGCTCCATTGGACGACAGCAAATGGAAGACGATCATCTGTATAAGGTTCGCAATCAAGTCCAGGGCGGAAATCTAGGAAATCGTTATATCATTCAAAACGATATTCTCTTTCAACGTTATTCTCCTACGGGGCGCTGGTTGCTGGTTATCCCAGAGTTGCTTTCCCGCCGAGTGATCGAGTTTTTTCACGAAAAACTGGTTCATACGGGAACCACAAAGACCCTATTGTATCTTCGCCGGTACTTCTATTGGGACCGCATGGCTACGCAGGTCAAAGGTTATGTTCATTCCTGTGATTTATGCCAATGCGTCAAAAATCTGACATATGCAATGCAAGGGGGATATCGCCCAGTCAAAGCGGAATTCCCTGGTGAACTTCTCACCGTCGACTTTTATGGACCTCTACCTCGATCGACTGGAGGTGTCCAATACATATTCGTTATCTTGGACGCCTTCTCGAAGTATGTTAAATTATATCCGATCAGGAGAGCAACTACACAAATAGTTCTAAAAAAGATTTTTGATATATATATTCCAAAATATGGTAAACCCCAGGCCATTCTCGCTGATAATGGAACTCAATTTACTTCACGAAAATGGTCGGATCGCCTCGTGCAAAATGCCATTAAGGTGCGGTTCTGTTCTGTCCGTCACCCCCAGAGCAATCCGACCGAACGTGTGATGAAGGAACTAGGCCGTCTCTTTCGCACGTTTTGTGCAAATACTCATACCAACTGGGCAAAGTACATCCTTCGTGTTGAAACGTTACTTAATGTTATTACTCATTGTAGTACGGGATATACCCCTCATGAACTTCAATTTGGAAGAAATCCGCGGGAAGAAATCGAGAGCCTTATCACATACCCCGATAGTTGCGAGCCCTCTCTGGAGCAAAAACGGATCCTAGCGAATGAACAACTACGCAATAGCTTTCAAAAAAGATGCTTGTCACAAAAAAAGGTCTCGAAGATGGTATTGGAAAAAGGAGACCTCGTACTTCTACGTGTACCGCACTTATCAAATGCAAGTGATCAAGTTACGTCGAAATTCTTCCATCTGTTCTATGGTCCATATCGTATTCTAAAGGTATATGATAATGCGTTTCTCCTTGTTGACCCAGATAACCCCGAGTTGCAAAAAGGAACTCATAATCGAAGCAATGTACGAAAATATTATGAGCCCATTTAGTGTCTAAACGGCCGCCACCCGATGCGCTAGAGGCTCCTCACGGAATTGTAGTAACGTATGGGTTATGAAATTGTAATTTGTGCATGTAGAAAATTCAATTCCCTCCTGCCCAAATTAAGGGGGATATTGTAACGATTCAATTTAATGAGCCGTAGATCGGTCTCATACCCTTTCCGAATAATAGCGAGCGGTGTGTTTATCGCGTCGTTTGTATGTTTCATTAGAATTACCATGGTGTTGTTTTTGTGTGGACGGTTGCTAAGGGAGTCTAAAAAGAGAGCCGAGAAAAAAGCATGTTAAGTCGGTTCGTAACCACAATCGCCGATACACCGAATTGATATAATCACCTACCAATGTTTGTTATTTCATATCCATATCAAATACACGTATATCCATAAATATATATAGATATATATTATTCGCGATATTCGATCCATCTTGGAAAAGAAATATACCATTGCTGAATCATATCAAATACAACGAAACGCCCGAATGCCACGGGATTTCGACCATCAACCTTACAAGAAGTTGAAATAATCAAGATTCAACCAATGACATAGCTGAATTAGTCATCAATGTAACATCAGAAGCATCGTTGGAGATTTCACCGTCAAGCCCCAACATTATAGAGATCCGGTACTTATGTATCTAACATCGGGAAACTCAGAAGATAAGTCTCAACTTCATACCACAATATATGTAAATCAATTGCCATAAATAACTATTGCGTGTAAAGAGTGTGAGATTTTGTGTGTTCGATAGAAAGAATTGTTAACATGTTAGTGAAAGATTTATGAAATTGATGTAATATTTTTTTAAATTGAAAAAGATAACAATAGAATCATTAATAATCATATTTTCAATAATTAAAAATAACGCCCATTCAATTTTATATCCTGTTTCTATTGAATCTCTTCTCCCTCGAGTTCCATATAAAGAAACAACGAACTTAGAAATAAATGAAATTAAAAATATAATAGTGATAAATCTAAGCGACAATGATTTGACCAAATTTTTGATGGAAAATTTTTGGCAGTTCGCAACCCGGTTAGAGTCAGCGCCACCTAAGATCCCTGTGTTATCGATCTCAGAAAGATCTTTAACAATCGAATCATTAATTATTTTTGTCAACTCTGATTGCCTCACTCATTCATTAAGAATTAATGAGGCAACCAGAACTGACGATTTTTTACTTTTTTTTAAAGAAATCGTGAAAAAATATTGCCACAGCCCGGGTTCGAACCGGGAACTCCAGAATTCTAGCCTGGTACGTTACCAATTACGCCACCGCGGCTCTAGCAACATCAATTCACGATCTCTATTTTAATGTCAATTAATGCACCTTTGTTATTTTATTATACGCGGTCATATGTTTCTTAAGAGTGATAAATCTAAGCGACAATGATTTGACCAAATTTTTGATGGAAAATTTTTGGCAGTTCGCAACCCGGTTAGAGTCAGCGCCACCTAAGATCCCTGTGTTATCGATCTCAGAAAGATCTTTAACAATCGAATCATTAATTATTTTTGTCAACTCTGATTGCCTCACTCATTCATTAAGAATTAATGAGGCAACCAGAACTGACGATTTTTTACTTTTTTAAAGAAATCGTGAAAAAATATTGCCACAGCCCGGGTTCGAACCGGGAACTCCAGAATTCTAGCCTGGTACGTTACCAATTACGCCACCGCGGCTCTAGCAACATCAATTCACGATCTCTATTTTAATGTCAATTAATGCACCTTTGTTATTTTATTATACGCGGTCGTATGTTTCTTAAGAGTGATAAATCTAAGCGACAATGATTTGACCAAATTTTTGATGGAAAATTTTTGGCAGTTCGCAACCCGGTTAGAGTCAGCGCCACCTAAGATCCCTGTGTTATCGATCTCAGAAAGATCTTTAACAATCGAATCATTAATTATTTTTGTCAACTCTGATTGCCTCATTCATTCATTAAGAATTAATGAGGCAACCAGAACTGACGATTTTTTACTTTTTTAAAGAAATCGTGAAAAAATATTGCCACAGCCCGGGTTCGAACCGGGAACTCCAGAATTCTAGCCTGGTACGTTACCAATTACGCCACCGCGGCTCTAGCAACATCAATTCACGATCTCTATTTTAATGTCAATTAATGCACCTTTGTTATTTTATTATACGCGGTCATATGTTTCTTAAGAGTGATAAATCTAAGCGACAATGATTTGACCAAATTTTTGATGGAAAATTTTTGGCAGTTCGCAACCCGGTTAGAGTCAGCGCCACCTAAGATCCCTGTGTTATCGATCTCAGAAAGATCTTTAACAATCGAATCATTAATTATTTTTGTCAATGGGCTGTGGCAATATTTTTTCACGATTTCTTTAAAAAAGTAAAAAATCGTCAGTTCTGGTTGCCTCATTAATTCTTAATGAATGAGTGAGGCAATCAGAGTTGACAAAAATAATTAATGATTCGATTGTTAAAGATCTTTCTGAGATCGATAACACAGGGATCTTAGGTGGCGCTGACTCTAACCGGGTTGCGAACTGCCAAAAATTTTCCATCAAAAATTTGGTCAAATCATTGTCGCTTAGATTCATCACTCTTAAGAAACATATGACCGCGTATAATAAAATAACAAAGGTGCATTAATTGACATTAAAATAGAGATCGTGAATTGATGTTGCTAGAGCCGCGGTGGCGTAATTGGTAACGTACCAGGCTAGAATTCTGGAGTTCCCGGTTCGAACCCGGGCTGTGGCAATATTTTTTCACGATTTCTTTAAAAAAGTAAAAAATCGTCAGTTCTGGTTGCCTCATTAATTCTTAATGAATGAGTGAGGCAATCAGAGTTGACAAAAATAATTAATGATTCGATTGTTAAAGATCTTTCTGAGATCGATAACACAGGGATCTTAGGTGGCGCTGACTCTAACCGGGTTGCGAACTGCCAAAAATTTTCCATCAAAAATTTGGTCAAATCATTGTCGCTTAGATTTATCACTCTTAAGAAACATATGACCGCGTATAATAAAATAACAAAGGTTAAAAATATAATGACACAGTCTCAATATATATTCTGTAGGGGTATGCATTGTTTGGCGGTGCCACGAGTTTCTGTTAAAATATACATCCACCTGATTGAAAAGGCTATGCAGAAAGTCATTAACAGGTGCTACGTTGTACTGTGATTCAGCTGTTCGAATAACCCTAACGTTTACAACAATCATTGTATGAGCTAAGTCCAGGTCCCTTCACCGTGGCCAAGTATGACAAATCCCAGGGGTCCGACATCCGTGACGGACGACACAGGCTTGTAGTGTATCCATTGTGATGCTTCTATAGCCGTCTGCGTTGAAGGTATGGTGAATAAGTCGAGCTCCGACTTCATACACTCGGAGGAGTGTGAGTGTAAGAACGACATTGTTAAACACCTCCAAAAATATCGTTGGTCTTTGCTCGTTTGCGCCTACTGCTTTCGATACCTCTTCTCTTTCTCTTTGTTATCCTTTTCTTTTTATTCTTTGCGACACCGCGATGTTTTCTTGCTGCAATGCGTCTACGTCTTGTTGACTTTTTCTTCTTCTTCTCCTTCTTCTTTATTCCTAACGATGTTTTCGAAATACCAGTACGCCTTTTCCTCGTCCTTATAGGCACGCGTCCCGATAACGACTGTATCATGCGAGCGGTGCCTACAGCATTATATCCTGAACCATTCATGAGAAGAGCGATTTTTTCATTAGCTTTTCGTTGTAAATTATCTCCAGATTCGGCTGCACGTCGACGCAATGACTCCTTGAATGGCATTTTGCGACCGCTCACATCCGCGATAACGTGTAAACCCGTGCGAATGGCTTCTTTCCCTATAGCTCTTGCACCTCTGGTCAGCAGTTGTAAAACACTCTAAAATAGACCACGGAGAAAACTACCGATGCCGTGACCGCGCTGATGCGGGGAACCCGCAAATACGTTACCTATATAACCACCTCCGCCACCTATTTGATTCTCATAATACGTCGTATAATGAGCACACATACAATATGTGTCGTTTGAAATGAATTGTGAGCGTTAACGTTCCATACTCGAATGCAATAGGATTACCCAGATGATCTCTTATATCCACCTCGATCGTTCTGAAGCAATTGTTGAGTAAACCTATGTAATTTGACGATGAGAAACATTTTACTTGTGTTTTACCATACGTGTAGTTTTTTGCATTTAAATTTATAATCCTGAGTAGTGCTGTCTGTGTATCACCTACCGTATACGCTACACAAATATCGGTGTAGACAAAAAGCTTATCGGGTAGAGCCTTATGAGGGCAACGTACCCTTTAGCCCTTTCAACATTTACAATGTTTTGCCTGCTTCTCGCAGCCCCGGTAAATCATTGATATTTTCCACAATTTCCTCGTAATTTTTGTACAAACCTCGAGGTATTCGGCTTGTAGTAACTTCTTTATTCTCACAAGCCACCCAACCGATTATCGTATCTGATTCTTGTAAATACGTCATTGTCCAGGGTATATGAATTTCCGATAAGGCCACAACCCAGCGACGATAAAATGTGTTGTTGTATTTTCGGGAAAATACTTCATACTGCTGTTGCTCGGTAGAACAAGAAAAAAATTATCCTCCTCATGCATCGTTTGGACAAAATTTCGTTTATTCGAGACCGTGAAGGTTTGACGCTGGTATCCACGAGTTAAATTTCGCCGGATATCCCGTCCAACTCACGAAAATTTGTTTTTTCGCACCGTGTCCTTTTGTCCGTAAAACTTGATCATTCTTGAATTCTTTATTCTTCTCCATACGCTTCTCATGAACACTCGTTAATTCTTCTGGGTAAAAGAAACCATCGATAGTTTCGTCTTCGAGATCGCACAACGCATACACATACAAGCTCTGTCTATGTAAAACTTTTTTGATACGAAAAATTTCTTGACTCCAATTTTTCTCGTAACCTTTTTCGAAGGTGCCTTTAGTTCTACTGATTCGAACGTAATCGCCGGGTTTGTATTTATACGTTGTGAAACGTCTCTTTTCGCGTCGCTTTATCGCGCTAATTGTCATATTGCGCACCGCTGTATCGGCATTATATAGCGTTACGGTGGCCGGCTGCATTTTAATACTGGAGTGTATAGCATGATTATACGCATGAACCAATTGTTGTAGTATATCGATGTAACGACGAGTATTACGATGTGTGAAGTAGCGCCACATCCGTTCCTTGAGAGTGCAATTAAAACGCTCGACAATCGAGGCTTTTACATCAGGATTACGAGCAACGCGAAATTGTATGTTTTCATCTTTGAGAAATTTTTGAAGTTGACCACCGGGGAATTCTTTTCCACGGTCGGTTTATAGTGAAACAGATGTACGACCATCGTTACGCTCGAGAATACGTTTAAATGCCTTTGTTACTTTGCGCACAGTTTTGTCCTGCAAGGGTTCGACCCAGGCGTATTTGCTGACAACGTCAATTACCATAAGCAGTGTGCCGTCGTCGGCCTAATCACGTGACCATCTCCACTGCTAGCAGCTTAACGCCGAGTACCATTGCAACAACACCACCAACAGAACACCTGTTTCATGCGATGAAGTGCGGAAGTAGGTGAAGTGAAAGTGGTAAGAGTGCGTGAGAGTAGTGCGAAACATGGGCAATGGAGGAATGAAGAAACATAATTGTAATAAACAATATTCATAATAATCTTTCATTTATTCAATTACCATACATATTATTTTAACAAAATATTCATTATTTAATTAATAATTGTTTATCCAGTATTATATTGTTTATCCATTTATTATTAATATTGTTTATCTTAATATGCATTCATTAATAGTTATAAATATTCTTTTTCACTAATAATTCATTTGTTCAATTACTATTCGACTTGTTTAATCATTATAAACAGTATTTCCAATTATCGAATTGTTTTAATCATTTAAACGATTATCCGTTCGCTATAAATATTATTTACTTTAATATTCATTTATTCATTTGTCGTAAACATTATTCGCATTAACATTTGTTTAATACACGCGCTTGTTGAGGATATGTATCTTTGATATATATGTGGTCACAATTTAAATATAATATTCAAAATAATTATTTTATTCAAAAATATTTATTTTATTTTCATTTCAATATACAGGTAATGGTCTAAACAATTTAAATTGCAAAAGACATTTATTTTGTTGGATATACATATTTTGAATATATTAAATAATATTCCTTGTCCAATGTCAAGCTGTAACAATGCTTCAAAGTCCACTATGAGCTAAGAGTAGCCAGCGTATGATGTCAGCGTTATCTTATCTCTGGAATGTTATCTCCACATTGTACTGCGACGCGCGGAGATCCCGAGCGACGCACCGACTTTAGTTAGTCTTAATTGAACAGTCCTACGATTCTCATCGACACCGCTGAACGAGTAATACCTTATAACTCGCGCCGTACTATAGGGATCGGTTTAGTAGTAAAAGGGTATAGTAAATTCGTTATGTGATCGATTATATATCCGGAAATATCCTGCACTTACGCGACGTGGTGCAGATAAGAGTATTGTCCGAAATAAAGAAATATCGAGACTCCGCGTTAGATTATTCGCGTAAATTGTAATTCATTTGTGTACCAAGTTAAAAAAATGTAATATACATATTAAGACGACATACTCGTCTTATAATTAAATATACCGCCTAAACGAGACCCACACACACACACAAACACAGAGATCCATATCACACAGCACGCACACAAATAAAGACCAACTACCGTTGCTCGAGCTATAGTTATACTACCAAGCAGTATTACTATAGTCTCGAGTAACGTATGAAGAACCATCTAAAAGGAACGCGATAAATCACGATAACCAAGAAGAGAAAATTAACGGGACAAATGGGCTACAGGATGACTAGCAGATATGGTAATACCCTGCTTAACCGACAGAAAGGAAAGAAGAGCGGGGAAGCCGGTATAAAAGGGCACGACAAACCACCGTCGAGGAGCATTCTGTTCACAGACTTTCGCCAACATCCAGAATCTACCAAAGAAGGACCACCTAATCAACCAAAGGAAGACCAGCTAATCGACCAAAGGAGGACCAGCCATCCAGCTAAAAGAAGGACCACCTAGTCAACCCAAGGAGAAGCATCTTCACCTGCACCACTCCAAGGATCAGGCCTGAAACCTCTGGCCCAGGGAAAAAACGAACATCTTCCAAGGCCAACTACTGAGCTACCAGTCATCCGAGTAGTCCAGCATCCCAGCCGATAAGATCTCCCATCAAAATTAAACCAAGCGGTACGGTTCAAAAACATATTAAATCCATAGGGACTAAAAAAACACCATAAAAACTAGCTAGAGCCGCTCCTGTCGCATTTCCGATGCGCCGATGCACCGATGGTGCACCACGCTGACGCCTCCACCGGAACAGCGGCGGGACCAGTGAGTAGATCGCTTGGCCCGGAGACCTCGAGTGAGGGCTCTGTCCCCACTACAGTCCACGCACTATAGCTATAGAATAGGCTACCTCCGAACACCGAGGAATAATAACAGAGCCGATATAGATATATAAACGATAGCAAGCTCCACCGGCTTTTTCCATGTGTAGGAACTGTACTACCTTATAAAGAAAATATTTCAGTAATTCGATATAAATCTCCTACTTCATGCGAACACGATTATAACGGCATGCGTAAGCCCGGGTCAAGTCTTTTTTATAAGGTGCATAATCACCAAAACTAAAAACTAAAAAGAAGTATATTTAATGACCATATAAATTATTTATCTGTCTAATGTGTTTAATAAACCATACTTTTACCTAATACAGAAGCCTATATTAATTTCCTCCCTGCTCGAGTTCGAACTAAAACCCTTTAAGGGTGATGTTAACGTTAAATACCGTTACAATATATTATCAGGGGTACAAATTGAAAATGCGGGTTTGATAACAGATGGCGTTACTAACGCTATACGCATCAGGCAGTACTGTGACTATGTTCATGTCAAAGCTACGTCTTATAGCTTTAATTTTCAGTATGTGTCAATTTGTCGCAGTGTCAAATTCATAGTTTTTTTGAGCTCTCAATATGTCGAGTTTCGTGCCAACAAAACAGCATTTGCGGGAAGTTTTAATTTACTTCTTTAATTTGAAGAAAAGTGCTGCTGAAGCACATCGATTGGTCTCCGAGGCTTATCCGAGTCATGTTCCATCGGTTTCAACGTGCGAGAGATGGTTTGTGCGGTTTAGAAGTGGTGATTTTGACGTTGAGGACAAAGAGCGGCCGGGCCAAGTGAAAAAGTTTGAGAATGCTGAATTGGAGGCAATACTCAATGAAGACTCGTGTCAAACTCAACAAGAGCTCGCAGATTCATTGGGAGTGACACAACAAGCCATTTCCCATCGTATAAAAGCCCTCGGAATGATCCAAAAGCAAGGACATTGGGTGCCGTATGAGCTGAAGCCGAGAGACGTCGAGCGCCGTTTTTTTGCATGCGAACTGCTGCTCGAACGGCAAAAACGGAAGGGTTTTTTGCATCGCATTGTCACTGGTGATGAAAAGTGGATCCATTACGATAACCCGAAGCGCAAAAAATCATATGGTTACCCCGGCCATGCATCATCATCGACGGCCAAACCAAATATTCACGGCGCCAAGCTCATGCTCTGTATTTGGTGGGACCAGCTGGGTGTGGTGTATTATGAGCTATTGAAATCGAACGAAACCATCACAGGAGCACTATACCGAACTCAATTGATGCGTTTGAGCCGCGCACTCAAAGAAAAACGGCCACAATACGAGCAAAGACACGACAAAGTAATTTTGCAACATGACAACGCTCGGCCACATGTTGCAGCGCCGGTCAAAACATACCTACAAACGCTGAAATGGGAAGTCTTACCCCACCCGCCGTATAGCCCAGATATTGCTCCTTCCGATTACCACCTTTTCCGATCGATGACACATGGCCTAGCTGACCAGCGCTTCCATTCTTACGAAGAAGCCCAAAAATGGGTCGATGACTGGATAGCAGCCAAGCCGGCCGAATTTTTTCGCGACGGTATCCGTAAATTGCCAGAAAGATGGGAAAAAGTTGTGGCTAGCGATGGACAATACTTTGAATAATTTATTTGTTACCATTTTTTCAGAATAAACGTTCAAAAATAGAAAAAAATCCCGCATTTTCAATTTGTACTCCTGATAATAATGAAGATAATAGACCTCCTTCGTTTATGGATGTAGCGTTGCCTAATCCACACATGCAATTGAAGGATGTTCTTGAATCCGTACCGGTCTTTACGGGCGATAATATTCCTGTATTAAAATTCGCGAGAGCATGCAAACGAGTCAAGGACATGTTCTCTCCTACGTTGGAATCAACGATCGCCCGCCTTCTGCGGAACAAATTAAAGGGCCGTGCCTACACGGCGATGGATGATGACCCATTCGTCACAGTCGCTGAGTTCACAGAACGACTCAAAATTTTATTTGGTTCCTCTAAATCTTTAAATCAGTATAGAGGAGAACTTGGAAATATCAACAAAGGTAGGTCCGAGCACACAATAGACTACATCAGCCTAGTCAGGGACCTGAATTCTGCCAACATCTATGCCGAAACAGGTAAGGCCGGAGAGCCGCTCTAGCAAATTCATATTCGAAGCCTGGAGAACGAAGCATTGGAATGCTTCATCATGGGGTTACCACCTGATTTTCGATTGCGCCTTCGATTAGACGGTTATTACAATCTTTATAGCGCGTTTACAGCCGCGATCCGGGTTGAAAAAGAAATAGAACGCGATAGGAACAGATTCAAGATGACGCGCTCCGAAACCCGATATTCACCACCCACAAATGTGAATACCGTACAGCGCGGTAAAATTCAATGCGATTATTGTAACAGGCAGGGTCACGGACCCGAGAATTGCTGGCTCAAATATCCAGATAAAAAGCCAACTCGCACCGAGGCAAGGCCTAGACCTTCATTCAATTCTCCACACGACGATTTGAAGCCAAAATGCACGTATTGTAGTAAACCGGGTCACACGGTGGATAATTGTTTTACTAAGCAGCGAAATAAAAGACAGCGCGATTCACCATCGACTTCGGGAAACGGGATACCTCGTTCGACAAACTCGGACGCGAGTCGAACGCAGCAATTCCCAGAGCGAGTCCGTGCGGTAGTACACGAAATGTCCGAACCGTGAATATGCAATTGAAAACCAGTTCTTTTGTTCCAATAGTAGAAGTCGAGTCACCTCAATTGAAAAGAAAATCTGACTTTTTGGTAGATTCCGGGGCTGACCCAAATTTAATTAAGCGAAAGGCTTTAAGAACAGAGGTACCGATTAATTCAGATGACATTTTGAGTCTACAAGGTATTTCCGACGAGCCAATTTTTACCATCGGCGCGACCTGTATCGATATCCAAGGTAGAAATTGTGAATTCCACGTTGTAAGTGACTCATTCCTAATTCAGCAAGACGCGATATTGGGATCAGAATTTTATGTAAACTGTAGAGCCGCTATCGATTATGATAAAGAAGCAGTCATCTGGAATCGCGGCTGACTTCCATTCAAAAATCGCGAAACGATAATAATACCCGCTCGTTCTTCAGCAATTTACCATGTACGCGTGAAAAATTCCGGATTAAGTGAAGGGATTCCGAGATTGAATTGCAGTAAAGGAGTTTATGCCGGCGAGGCCATTGTCAAGCAGACCAATGGTGTCGCATATCTCAGGGCATTCAACAGAACCACCGAGGACCTCGAACTTGCTGTACCGACCATCACACTGTACGAATTTTTTGTTGACAATAAGACCAATTCATTACAAGGTAAGATAACTTCGAGCCAAGTAGCGACTACCCGACACTATACGGACAACAGTAACACACGTATAGCCAAAATCAAGGACCTCCTTCGACTCGACCACCTAAATGACGAGGAGTTGATGAGCGTAAATAAAATCCTAATAGACACGTACTTTTTATTTCACATACTGGGCGAACCACTAGAATTCACCAGCACAATTCAACATAAAATCACTACTACCGACGATCAACCGGTTTTCACTAGACAGTACCGATTTCCACCGGCTCATAAGGACGAGATAACAAAACAAGTAGGAGAATTAATCAATAATGAAGTAATAAGACCATCAGAGTCACCTTACAGCTCACCCCTGTGGATCGTCCCCAAAAAGGCCGATTCGCACGGGAAACTCAGGTGGCGCATGGTAATCGACTACAGGAGCTTAAACGAGAAAACAGTGGGCTACGCGTACCCACCCCCCAATATTACAGAAATCTTAGATCAACTTGGCAGCGCAAAGTATTTTTCGGTATTTGACCTAGCTAGTGGATTCCACCAGATAAAAGTGCATCCTGATGATGCCCATAAGACCGCTTTTTCCACACCTTTTGGACATTATCAATTTAACAGAATGCCCTTTGGGCTCAAAAACGCACCGGCCACTTTCCAAAGACTCATGGACAGGGTACTGTGTGGTCTACAGGGTACAGAACTTTTTGTCTATTTAGATGACATTGTCATATACTCAAGTTCCCTTCAGGAACATGAAATAAACATTCGAAAACTAGCAAAACAACTTAGTAAAGCAAACCTAAAATTGCAGCCTGACAAATGTGAATTTCTCCGTAAGGAAGTCGCCTACCTGGGACTTACCATCAGTGAGAACGGGATACGGCCCGACCCAAAGAAATTAGACTCACAAGGAAGGATAGTTTGGTGTCCCCGTCCGATTTTGATGAAACTCACGTATGTTGTAGAGCATCGAAAACTAAAAGATACATATTTTTTTTATCGGCGAAAAACATTTCTAAGGGGTGAAATCGCCTTTCAAAGTTAGGGGTGATTATGCAGTTTCACCCCTGCAAATGAATTTTTTTCTTCAACTTCACGTGGAATTTTTATTGTCTTCAATGAGGAGTATTTTGGTTTTTGTTTCATTAAAATCGGTTGACGCCTTCTGAGTGAAACTGCATAATCGCCTCTCAACATGCCTAACTTTGAATAGCGATTTCACCCCTTAGAAATGTTTTTCCGCCGATAAAAAAAAATACGTGTCTTTTAGTTTTCGATGCTCTACGGCATACGTAAGTTTCATCAAAATCGGAAGGGGACACCAAATTATCCTTCCTTGTCAGTTCAAAATTTTCCTCAACCGACAAGCCCTACAAAAATCAAGCAATTCCTAGGCTTGGCTGGTTACTATCGCAGATTCATTGAAAAATTTTCTGGCATTGCCAGACCGTGAAATCAATTATTAAAAAAGGGTTCCATTTTTAAGTGGACACCTTCTCAAGACGAGGCTTTCCAAAAATTAAAAAACGCCCCCTGCTCTGAACCAGTAGTTCAGTACCCCGATTTTACAAAACCATTCATAATCACAACAGACACCTCAAATGTAGCCATAGGCGGAGTAATTAGTCAGGGTATAGTCGGTGGCGACAGACCCATTTCCTACACATCCAGAACTTTATCCGAAGCCGAAGAAAGGTATTCGACAATCGAGAAAGAATTACTAGCAATAGTTTACAGCGTATCACAATTTCGTCATTATGTTTACAGAAGGGAGTTCACTCTTATTACCGATCACAGGCCTTTGGTGTGGCCCCATTCCGTTAAGGACCCGGCCAACCGCCTGGTTCGCTGGAGACTCAAATTAGAAAATTATCAGTACAAAATTGTTTATAAGCCGGGCCGTGCAAATGCGAATGCTGACGCGCTATCACGGAACCCGCCCGATAAGTCAGTATTGGTTACAACCAGGTCAAGTTACAATCCACTTAGGAGACAGGATAGTACACGCTCCGACGACGAGGAATCTATATCCGAGAACCGTCGAGATAGCGACAAAGGAAATGATAAGAAGCATAAACCCGATTGCACAAGTTTAACAGACGAGGCTGATGCATTCGAAAGCCGCCCGCGCAATAATAGAGACCAAGATAGGAGTAACATAAGTAGCGATAGCCAGCCCAAGCAGCCGGCCGACCCTTTGTGTAACCCGAGTACATCAACTGGGAGCAACATACAACTGACGCCCACTGATTTGGCAGACTTACCTCTAAGCGAGAGCAACAGCGATGTCGAGGAGTCAGTGCCATTCATTCCTTCCGATAACGATATTAGCGACGACGACTCTTCTAATGAATCTGAGACAGGGAGCGATATTTTCGACCGCATGACATTTCCTTTTAAATTACCAGTAAATAAGGAGGAGGACATTAAAGAATTCAAAATCAAGGCATCCAGAGACAGGTTATCAATGTGTCGAGTCATTGTGTTGATATTTATCATGTCTAAAGGTCAACCTATCGACGTGGGTGCCAAAGATCTAGCATCTAGCGATACCTTACCTCAGTTTAAAAATGTATATTTGCTACGAGCCAAAGTTGCTTATAATGGTTCCAAACTCGTAATAGGTTTACCGATTAAAAACGATCTAAGAGCGCTCGCGTCGATAGAGGACCTACATGAGGCTCTGGAATCACTTAGGGACGTCATATCAGAATAAGGATCAAATTCATTAAGCGTTGCTAGAACGGAAAACATAGATAATATACCGTGGATCGACATACAAAATAGTAATCAAAATTATTTGTTAGGTTTTCCATTACTACTGACAATTTATAAACAACTTGTAACAATACCACCACTTGAATACCGTCGGGAAATTATAAGGGAAGCGCATGATTCCCTGATAGGCGGACATAAAGGAGTCACTGAAACTTTCAACCGTATCAGAGAGCGCTATGCGTGGAGAAATATGAATGCCAACATACAGGAATACATTCAATATTGCCGGGGCTGCCAACTCAAAAAACTCGTCCGGATCAAGACGAAACAACCAATGGTTATAACGGACACCCCTGGTAACGCCTTCAATAGAATAGCGATGGATATCGTGGGTCCACTCCCGACTACTAGAAGAGGAAACGTTTATATTCTTACAATTCAGGATTTGTTCACAAAATATTCGTTAGCAATTAGTCTGAGAAAAATTATGTCAGTGGACGTCGCTGACGCGCTTTGTAGATCCTTCATCGCACACTTCGGCGCACCCAAGGCAATTTTAACGGATCAAGCGAGTAACTTCCGTTCGAGTCTTACGAAGGCAATGGGGAAGAAATTCAAAATTCGACTTTTCACCACCACTGCTTTCCATCCTCAAACAAATGGTTCTATTGAACGCTTGCCTTACCTTTCTCTGCATACATTTTGCACGCAGGATTCTCATCCATCTAATATCCGGTCAGTGCAAAGGCTTGCACGATCTAAATTTCTTTCTCAAATCTTTCCCTCTCCCAAGTACTAGATATTTAATGGGACGGCGAAGGGCTGGTCGGAAATTTCAAACCCGTCGTGCCATTGCAAAAGCTCGTGGTTTACCGGCTCGTCCTAGAGACCATAATAATCCGAATCGTTTGTACCAAGTAGATCCAGCCATTCGAACAATTATCAACGACTGCATCAACGAACTGTTAATCACTTCAAAATCGATCATCGCGAGTAAACCAAAAATCGTTTCCCTCGTTCGTTTAAATTTCAATGTCGTGAAATCTCCGAATTACTGGATCATCAGTTGGAAATCATCGTCATCGCTGGAATCCGCCGGAGTCATTTAACCCAGCAGCGATTCGTAAATTGACCCGCTACGTCCATCCGCTCATTCTGTTGCCAAAGTCATCGATTTATTCCCAGAAAGAACAAAGGTACGTTAAATATTTTAAATTACATTAAAATTATCCAAGTCAGACAAGGTCTCGATCCTTGATGGGCGCATTCCCGTTTAAACACGAGGCCACCCCCTTTGTATAGTTAATCTGTCTACCGTCCTTTGTGTTTTCATATTTTTATTTTTTTTAATAAATTTCAAAGTCCAGGACGTAACAGCAGATAGGAGACGTTTTCGTTATAGCTACTGAATGAACGTAGATCCACGAGATCTGCCTCCCAAACATCGTCAATATTTGTAACATTGTAATACAGTCGCGGAAAGACACGGTGCACGGGTCTATGAATGGTATAACTATCCTGCTGAGTGAGCCAGTCATACACGGTGTCTGCTTTATTTTTGCTACTGATTAAACATCGCGCACCAGCGTATCCAGCTGGATGCGAAGGATCGTAGTACACTTTTTCGAAAGTCATCTTTCACCGCTCGTTGTACAGCTTGTTCTAAATCTTTATCCTCTTTTCAAATACTTTTATTACTTCTGTTTTACGACGTTTTGAAGAAGTATTCCCAGGGTGTATATCGCCGCCGTCGTTGTCGTCGTAGTCGTCGTTGGAATTATCGCTGACCGCATCCACATTCATAGAATGCGAGTCGTTATGTTGCATCATCTGAACATCTTTTCTTGGTCGTTTAGTACCTCTAGATACGCCTAAATCCCACAATCTACTGTTGCCTATAAATTCACGCGGAACGCTCTTTGTGCGTAGACTAACGATAAACTCGTGTCTGCCTGTTGCTTTAAAGTTTTTTCTACCTCGTACTGCATCGTTTATAAGGTCGACAATATTAGAATTTGGAATGAGGATACTGTCTATTGTTACACATCCTTTTTTGTCACATCTTATGCTTTTAGATTCATCACTCGTGGGTTTGCGTAGAAACTTTAATAGCGCAGTCGGTCGGCGTTTATACACATTTGGAACGCTATTAACGATGTCAGCATCGCTCGTAGCTTCTGCATTATCTACCTCAGACGATGTTTCAGGTAGAACTGGAAGTGGTGGTGAAAATTATGCATTTTTCGTACCAACGAGATATAGATAACGCTGCAGCACTTGTAAATACTCTTTCCATTTACTAGCGTCGTCTTTACCATACTTGTTTGATTTTAAAATGTTGTATAGCTCAGTGTGTAGTCTTGAAACAGGATCACCCGGGGTCTGCACTGTTTTCTCGTTTGCCGCTGGTGCATGATTATTCCCAGAACCGACCATTGGTATTTCGTTGTAACGACCGTCTGCATCACTATTTCCATCGTTTGCCTCGGACATTGGCACTAAAATCACTTTTTTCGCATTTCGAAAAATTTACTAAATAAAGTTGTGATTATCGGAGCCAGTAAAAGTGGTAAAAAAGCACCACCCCCTTTTTTAATTATGAAGCGTTTCTTCGCTCTCCAATTATATTTCCGCTGCTTACGAGCGACTGTACAAACACCACCACCACCACCACCACGTTGTTTTGTCGCACATCCTGAGACAAGCTGTCGAAGTATATTTTTATATATTTTTAAACGTTTTTTAACACTTGACTTGACACAAACAACTCCTTGTAAAATGTATGGTGCGCATTCACAGATACAATTGATTAGAGATTTATCAGCATTACGCAATATTGATTTTCGCTGTTTTTTATTTTTAATGACAAATAGCGTTAAGTAGGGCCATCCAACGTTCATCGAATGGATTGTAATGTGTATTTTTCTTCTTCTTTTTCTTCGCGCTGGCGCTATCCCTCATTATTAAAGTTTCACAGCAGATGTATTACGGGTGAATGCCCGGGTCTTTGTGCGTGATGCGTACATGACTCATATCCATTACCGACTGATGTGGTGTCTACTTGTGCTTCCAATTAAATACGTTGACGAGGGTTTTCGGCATGTAGACCAGCATTCGTGGATCATCGAGAAATATCATTGTATGACATCGACAATAATCGGGTGTCGATTGTTTAAGATCCAAGAGTAGATAACCGTGTGGCTGTGCGGTAGCATCGTAATATGACTCGGTTAGAAATCGTGGATTCTCGGGGTATACTTGTCCCGCTAGATGTGTAATTTGTGCTCGATCACGTGGTTTTTCAAATATCACCATATAATTGACGTTCAATGATATATCACGTTGTCCATGTCCCTGGTGGAAAATATTTTGTGTGATTAAAATCACACTAATATTTTTATGATGGCTACCTTTTGTGAAAAGGTCGACAATGGTATTATTTGAGGATTCGCGCATTAAATCATCGATAATAACCAATTTTTTCAAGTTATTGTCGCTCGAATAATCCTCCTGTTGCGGTAGACCATCGTTAAATTCAATTTTTGGGATTTTGGATTTTTTATTACTTCTGGTCTTAGTAATTAACGATGACAACAATGACGGTTGTTGTTCACATGTGTTATTTAGAGCAGCGATATCAGAATCGAGAGTATCTCCATATTAAAATATAATTCGATCAAATTCAACGTTACTCATTTAATTGAGAAACTTTAGAAATTTTCTCACGAAAACTGTTTTCCCACATCCAGTGGGGCCACAAATCAGCGACGTCCACGGATGTTTCCAGCGTACATCCATTATTTTTACTTATGAAGCGTGACAAATCCATGATACTATTGATGATGATGATGATGATGACGGTGAATATCGTAGAGCAACAAGATGCAAAATCGCATACACCAAGTGCACAATAAGCGTATTAAGCCGTACGTAAGCGTACCCAGCCGGGGCGGCGGCGGTGGCGGCGGCACGTACCCACACGTCGTTATTAGCTTATCAGACGTGTGCGCGGACGCGGTTCAGCTTATACAGATACACGCTCGCCTGGTCATAAGCTTATGAGCGAGCGTGTGTCGCCGCGGCACATGCGCACAATTTAGCTTTTAAAGCGCATGTGTATTCAGAAGATTGTGATTTTTTTGTTTTTCACTATTTGACGTACATTTTAAATAAATTTTTCAAAGCAACTATTATTGCTGATGATGCTGAGTAAAAAACACGTTTAAATAGCATACATGTTTCTTTATTGTAGAGAGTATTATACGTAAAAATATTAATAATTTCAATTTATACTGAGGCGAGACATGGGTGGGAAGGGTTATCAACGACGAGCCACGTGTGCATTTTAGAAAAGTAACGCAATAATTATCTTAACATCTACAACTGGTAAAATTAATTATTATCATCATAATCATGTGTTATCGTGTGAATTATGAAAAATTAATTCTTGCTTAACCGAGGGCTATCGTTCTCTGATCATTCTTCAAACGGTTTTGTAGCCACCAGAGAAATGTCTGTGATTAATTTTTTCCCCTCCTGTGTCATGAACGGAACACAAAATATCTGCAACTCCAGGAACAATATATCGAAATGTTCAAGGAATGAGGGATCCACACGATGACGTACAGCTTCACACAGATTAGAACTATTCTGTGTTAAAAGAGTTTTAATACGCACTTGGTCCACATTCTCGGCTAGTTCTTTAGCGGGAATATGTATGACTAATGCAGCACATAGAACATCGATACAGTTTTTCACGTAAACGACGTAGCGATGGAGCCGCATGAAGCGCTCATCGACACACGGTGTTACGATGCAGAGTGCGTCAAAAGATTTCTTTTGCATAACTATACTCGGTGAATAGATGTTTTTCTTCTTCTTCTTCTGTGGTGGTGGTTCCACCTGTGTATTTTTATCGTTAGGGTTGACGTCCTCGGCGACCACATCGTCCTTGGCTTGGTCGAAAACAATGGATTTTGAGCCAAACGAGGACGCAAAGTGAATCTCGCAGTTATCAATGTTGAGTGTTTTCCTGATGCGTTGATCAGCTTTCCAGCAATAATTCGTACAGGCCCTGAAATATGATGCTATCTCGGTCAAAGCTTCTTGTAGTTTACACCACTTTGTAGATTCAAAGGTAATACCACCCGACCAGTTATTATACTGCAGCTTAACGACCGGTGTAACGTCACCGCTTGCGCGTACCTGAAGAACCACGGTTATCCTCTTTGTTTCCGAGTAGTTCAAATTGTATGTTATAGCAAGCAACAACAGTGCTTCAAAATGTTCCAGTCAAGACCCCGGGTGATTCTGTTTCAAGACTAGACACTGAGCTATACAAAATTTTTTAATCAAACAAGTATGGTAAATACGACGCTAGTAAATGGAAACAGTATTTACAAGTGCTGCAGCGTTATCTATATCTCGTTGGTACGAAAAATGCATCGTTTTCACCACCACTTCCAGCACTACCTGAAACATCGTTTGAGGTAGATGATGCAGAAGCCACGAGCGATGCTGTCATCGTTAAAATAGCGTTCCAAATGTATATAAACGCCGACCGACTGCGTTATTAACGTTTCTACGCAAACCCACGAGTGATGAATCAAAAAGCATAAGATGGGACAAAAAAGGATGTGTAACAATATACAGTATCCTCATTCCAAATTCTAATATTGTCGACCTTATAAACGATGCAGTACGAGGTAGAAAAAACTTTAAAGCAACAGGCAGACACGAGTTTATCGTTAGTCTATGCACAAAGAGCGTTCCGCGTGAATTTATAGGCAACAGTAGATTGTGGAATTTAGGCGTATCTAGAGGTACTAAACGACCAAGAAAAGATGTTCAGATGATGCAACATAACTCGCATTCTATGAATGTAGATGCGGTTGGCGATAATTCCAACGACGACTACGACGACAACGACGGCGGCGATATACACCCTGGGAATACTTCTTCAACGTCGGAAAATAGAAGTAATAAAAGTATTTGAAAAGTGGATAAAGATTTAGAGCAAGCTGTACAACAAGCGGTGAAAGATGACTTTCGAAAAAGTGTACTACGATCCTTCGCATCCCGCTGGATACGCTGGTGCGCGACGTTTAATCAGTAGCAAAAATAAAGCAGACACCGTGTTTGACTGGCTCACTCAGCAGGATAGTTATACCATTCATAGACCCATGCACCGTGCCTTCCCACGACTGTATAACAATGTTACAAATATTAACGATGTCTGGGAGGCAGATCTCGTGGATCTACGTTCATTGAGTAGCTATAACGACAACGTCTCCTCTCTGCTTATAGTAATTGACGTTGTCAGCAAATACGCCTGGGTCGAACCCTTGCAGGACAAAACTGTACGCGAAGTAACAAAGGCATTTAAACGTCTTCTCGAGCGTAACGATGGTCGTACACCTATTTCACTACAAACCGACCGTGGAAAAGATTTCCTCGGTGGTCAACTTAAAAAATTTCACAAAGATGAAAACATACAATTTCGCGTTGCTCGTAATCCTGATGTAAAAGCCTCAATTGTCGAGCGTTTTAATCGCACTCTCAAGGAACGGATGTGGCGCTACTTCACACATCGTAATACTCATTGTTACATGGATATACTACAACAATTGGTTTATGCGTACAATCATGCTGTACACTTGAGTATTAAAATGCAGCCGGCCACCGTAACGCTATATAATGCCGATGCAGCAGTGCGCAATATGACAATTAGCGCGATAAAGCGACGCGAAAAGAGACGTTTCACAACGTATAAATACAAACCCGTCGATTACGTTCGAATCAGTAGAACTAAAGGCACCTTCGAAAAAGGTTACGAGAAAAATTGGAGTCAAGAAATTTTTCGTATCGAAAAAGTTTTACATAGACAGGGCTGGTATGTGTATGCATTGTGCGATCTCGAAGACGAAACTATCGATGGTTTCTTTTACCCCGAAGTATTAACGGGTGTTTATGAGAAGCGTATGGAGAAGAATAAAGAATTCAAGAATGATCAAGTTTTATAGACAAAAGGACACGGTGCGAAAAAACAAATTTTCGTGAGTTGGGTGGGATATCCGGCGAAATTTAACTCGTGGATACCAGCGTCAAAAGTTCATGGTCTCGAATAAACGAAATTTTGTGCAAACGATGCATGAGGAGGATAATTTTTTTCTTGTTCTACCGAGCAACAGCAGTATGAAGTATTTTCCCGAAAATATCATACAACAACACATTTTATCGTCGCTGGGTTGTGGCCTTATCGGAAATTCATATACACTGGACAATGACGTATTTAAAAGAAGCAGATACGATAATCGGTTGGGTGGCTTGTGAGAATAAAGAAGTTACTACAAACCGAATACCTCGAGGTTTGTACAAAAATCACGAGGAAATTGTGGAAAATATCAATGATTTACCGGGGCTGCGAGAAGCAGGCATAAAAATTGGAAATGTTGAAAGGGCTAAAGGGTACGTTGCCTTCGAGTCTGAGGTAACAGAGTCGTGCCCTGAACCTCTCGGCTATCCTGGAGTATTACAAATGAGTAGTAAAATAGCACGTATATTGGGCTTCGAGAAACACGAAGAACTGCTGCTTGACCGAGAAACCTCAGGGGGTCTTTACCTGCAGCTTATGCGAGGTGTTCCACGCGTAGGACGAGTACCCGCCTGTATAAAAAGGGCTCTGCCCGATCAGCTTTTTGTCTACACCGATATTTGTGTACCGTATACGGTAGGTGATACACAGACAGCACTACTCAGGATTGTAAATTTAAATACAATAAACTACACGTATAGTACAACACAAGTAAAATGTTTCTCATCCTCAAATTACATAGGTTTACTCAACAATTGCTTCAGAACGATTGAGGTGGATATAAGAGATCATCTGGGTAATCCTATTGCATTCGAGTCTGGTACGTTAACGCTCACACTTCATTTCAAACGACTCAATTAGACAATATGTGTGCTCATTATACGACGTATTATGAGAATCAAATAGGTGGCGGAGGTGGAGTGTTTTGGAGTGTTTTACAACTGCTGACCAGAGGTGCAAAAGCTATAGGGAAAGAAGCCATTCGCACGGGTTTACACGTTATCGAAGATGTAAGCGGTCGCAAAATGCCATTCAAGGAGTCATTGCGTCGACGTGAAGCTGAATCTGGAGATAATTTACAACGAAAAGCCAATGAAAAAATCGCTCTTCTCATGAATGGTACAGGATATAATGCTGTAGGCACCGCTCGCATGATACAGTCGTTACCGGGACGCGTGCCTACGAGGACGAGGAAAAGGCGTACTGGTATTCCGAAAACATCGTTAGGAATAAAGAAGAAGAAGAAGAAGAAAAAGTCAACAAGACGTAGACGCATTGCAGCAAGAAAACATCGCAGTGTCGCAAAGAATAAAAAGAAAAGGATAACAAAGAGAAAGAGAAGAGGTATCGAAAGCAGTAGGCGCAAACGAGCAAAGACCAACGATATTTTTAGAGGTGTTTAACAATGTCGTTCTTACACTCACACTCCTCCGAGTGTATGAATTCGGCGCTCGACTTATTTACCATACCTCCAACGCAGACGGCTATAGAAGCATCACAATGGATACACTACAAGCCTGTGTCGTCCCTCACGGATGTCGGATGTCCCCCTGGAATTTGTCATACCTGGCCATGGTGAAGGGACCTGGACTTAGCTCGTACAATGATTATTGTAAACGTTAGGGTTATTCCAACAGCTGAATCACAGTACAACGTAGCACCTGTTAATAACTTTCTGCATAGCCTTTTAAATCAGGTGGATGTATATCTTAACCAGAAACTCGTGGCACCGCCAAACAGAGCATATATTGAGACGTTACTTAATTATGGACCGGCTGAGCGGAATATATTTATGGATATACGTGTATTTGATATGGATATAAAATAACAAACATTGGTAGGTGATTATATCAATTCGGTGTATCGGCGATTGTGGTTACGAACCGACTTAACATGCTTTTTTCTCGGCTCTCTTTTTAGACTCCCTCAGCAACCGTCCACACAAAAACAACACCATAGTAATTCTAATGAAACATACAAACGACGCGATAAACACACCGCTCGCTATTATTCGAAAAGGGTACGAGAACGATCCACGGCTGATTAAATTGAATCGTTACAAGACGTTACTCAATTATGGACCGGCTGCTAAAAATTCTCACTTAATGACCGCGCTATGGTACCTTGACACGCCCGGTACGTTTGACACTCTACCAGGTGCATGGAATAGCCCAAATATCGGTCTGACTAATCGTGAATAGTACATTGTAACGTGGCAGAATATTCGGACTACGTCCTCCTCGCTCGACGGCTACCAGCACGATCGCTCAGGGATGTAGGGGATAATTTTCGTATTTTATTTAATTATTTATTTATATATATTTTTCTCTTGTTTTATATTTTTTATATATATATATTACGAGTTGTACGACCGGACGGAGGAGAGCACCGCATTTGCTGATAGCTGGCCTCTGGATTTGATTTTTGCAACGACCGGCTCTTTCCATCTTTATCTACTGGAAAATATCATGGTCCCACAGGATGTGTATCGATTAGCAATACGCCGCTATCTATGGTCGGCTGGCATGTTATAGCAACGATCCATCAGTTGTTTGGGGTTCACCGGTCGGACAGAGCTACACGTCCCGAGGATCGGTTGTTAATTTTATGCGTCGTCCAGCTGAGGCGCTAGTCGCGGTGAACGTGCGACACAGTTTCCCCCAATTAACCGAGTTTGACGGGTTAAGTGGGGATCATAATTCATGGGCACGCGTGCCGGCAGGACCTCAGGGCCTTTTCCCGGTGGCTGTCAAGCGAGTAAGACGTAGCGTGCGTTGTTCTTTTGTCCCGCTGTGCCGTCGCTTTTATTCGAGGAAATTGTCGAGGCGAAGGAGAGTAACGCTACCAGAGATAACTGTTAAGTTGTCAGCCTACATAATATCGATACCTGCTGTCATACGATCTAGACAGGAGAACTGAGACTTTGAGGATATTCGGGTTTTGTTTCCCGGATTTCAAGGAACATTGCAGCACCATCGTCCCGGTGAGCTCTCTTCTCTTCCACGGTCTTTCGCCATTCTTTTATTATTTTGTCATTCAAATTGTGGACTATTAATTTACTCGAACTTGGTCATGCTTGCGACTCCTATACACCTCGTGCAGAGTATGAATTTGTATCGGGAACTGCGGCGTCCGTAGCGTGTAACCTCTAGATCGTTTAACTGGTAGAAGCCGGGGATAAGTCATTGTATTAATTAATTGTTTTCTGCTGACGGTTAAACCATGCGCGAGTTAGGCCGTTATCTCGAAGTGT
Source organism: Cylloceria caligata (assembly GCA_963942595.1). Taxonomy (NCBI): domain Eukaryota; kingdom Metazoa; phylum Arthropoda; class Insecta; order Hymenoptera; family Ichneumonidae; genus Cylloceria; species Cylloceria caligata. The sequence continues at coordinate 25,656,421 of OZ012710.1, forward strand.
GATCGTTTCTGTGGGATTTGAACGGGATAGACCGCGTCACGGATTTTATCGAATTATGAGCTTTAGATTTACATGATTTTAATTGAGTTTTCTTTCGTTTCGATTTAGAAGGTCGTGCGCGCGTTAGTACGTCGTCCCGTTGTGAATTTGATGTGAAAGGGACTAGTACGTTATGGACCGCGTTGCGTATTATCCAAATTAATTGGCGTTTCTCGATAACTAAGTGATCTATTTATTTATTTATTATTGTTGGTCTTAATCTTGTCTCAGCAGCGCGGAGAGCGTAATCGGCTGTCGTCCCGTATTCGATGCTTGGATTCGAGGGATTTGAACTGTCCGAGGTGTATCTTGCGTCGTTAAATACGCCGGTGTATTTTGCAATATTTCATTTTATTAATTAGTATTAATATTCTTCTTTCCTTGATTTACTTTATTCGTTGGGTCATGGGCGTTGTGTATTGAGTTATTGACCGATCAGGGATTTATCGTTAGACAGAGTTCCCCTGTTTAAAAAAAAAAAATTATATTCGTTAGACTACTGCTTATATTGAAACGATCGAGCGGTTGAACGTTTCGCATACGTGACCTCCCGACGTCCCGTTGTTATTAGTTTAGGATGTACGTGAGATTAGCACGGGATAGGCCGTATCGTGGACTGTGCTTGGAGTCAACCTGTTATTTGACTTTGTCAGCGAGTATTGTGCGAAATTCGCAACGAGCGTGATATGCTGTATAACATCTGCAGGGTATGAGAGTGAGAGAGAGAGAGAGAGAACAGGATAACTAGTACCGCTGAATTCAAGAGTAAGACTAAGACATCGAACTAGGTTTAGAATATTGTTAAAAGAAAAACGATTAATTTTACGGGACATTTTGTTTGAATTCATTATCAAGGTTTATTGAAAATTCGTAATTGTTTGTTAAGAAATAAATAAATTGTCCAAGCGTCATTTGTAAGCCGTACCTGCTATTGTTGTTGGAGTTATTTATTGGTATTATTTTATTAGTTGGACCTTGTTTTTTGTTTGTGTTTGGTATATTTATTGACGATATTTTATTGACTGATTTTATTCATGGATTTTGATGACATATTTTAATTAATTGATTTCATTCGTATTTTACTTGGACTAATCTGTGACTTGACAGCCCAAACCACCCACTCTGCCTTGAACAGCTGTAGCTAGCCTGGGTTGAGTCTGGCCGAACATCTCGTTACTTTTCCTTCCGGCGCGTAAGCGCCTGGCGCCCATCTCGTAAGAGACAATAAAAAGAAAGGAAAAATAGCTTGGGCCAGCTATAGGTAACGTGGTGCGTTGAAGCACAAATTTACGTTACAACATAAAGAATGGTCAGACTTTAGATATGATTGGACATTTACATTGCGATATTTTTAATCAGGATAAATTTCTGCTGAACGGTGTGGAAGTACGGTTACGGCTTGTACGCTCAAAAGACGATTTTCGTCTTATGGAGTCTCCTACGGCCGGTGTGACACATAAATTACATATCACCGAGGCTTCATTACTCGTCCGTCGAGTAAAAATCGCACCAGGCGTGCTGATAGCTCACGCCAAAATGCTTTCGAAAACAACCGCCAAGTATCCTATAACAAGGGTTGAGGTTAAAGCTTTTACGATGCATAGCGGTATCATTGGCGATACTCTGGATAACGTTATTCTAGGCCAATTACCTAAACGAATAATTCTTGGCTTTGTGAATAATCGAGCATTCAATGGCAGTACAACGTTAAATCCGTTTAAATTTAATAATCATTCGATAAATTTCCTCTCTCTGTATGTCGATGGTCAACAAATACCGAGCAAGCCACTTCAACCGGTGTTTGATGGTAACGAAAAGTGGATAGACAGTTATCACACGCTCTTTAGCGGTACAGGTATATATTTTCAGAATGAGCGTCTAGATATTACGAGGAGCGACTGTCCAAAAGGCCTGTCTGTATGTCTTTGATCTGACACCGGACTTATCAGCAAGTTGCTTCGGTCACTGGAATCTCGTAAGACACGGTAGTGTAAGGATCGAAGTACGGTTTGCAGCGCCTCTGACATCTACATTAAATTGTGTGGTATACGCCGAGTATGATAATGTAATAGAGATAGATTCCACACGTCAGGTTATTACAAATTTTAGTGCGTGAGAGGGCGCCACGACGCTGTAATATTTAAACTCGTTTACGCAGCCACACCTGGTATCAGTCTACATCAAACCCTCATAATGGACGTTATAGTGGATATTTAAGCGCTTTACGATGCAAACAATCGTTTTCTACTAAAGGAGATAGCTGTGACGACTCTTTAGGAAGAACATTATGGTCATATGCTTGTCGAACCACCATGTGACTTTGGTGAACTACCAAAGAGTGTACGTACAGGGTATCCGCCGGGAAGGTATACTACTTTGTTTGTTTATAATTTTTGATTAAATGAAAGAGAATGGATTTTATATTGATAAATGTTTTATTTAATGTCGGCAATTATGTATGGAATACAATATCAGATAAATGTCCGCCTCTGTTAGCCTCACAAATGCGAGCCCTTTTGTGCACATTTTTCATTACATTCTCACACATTTCACGCGGTATTTCATTCATTTCATCACGAATATTTTGTTTGAGTTGCTCAAGCATTTCTGGTTTGTTTGCATAAGCCTTGCTTTTTAGATATCCCCACGAAAAGAAGTCCGGAGCAGTCAAATCAGGCGACCGTGGAGGCCAATCAACATCACCATTTTTTGAAATAACTTGTTGTGGAAAGAGGTCTCGCAGTAATTCCATTGTAATCCTGGCTGTATGCGATGTGGCACCGTCTTGTTGATACCACATGTTAATCAAGCCCAAAGCATGCAGTTGTGGCGTTAAAAAGTTTTCAATCATATCACGATATCGCTCCCCATTCACAGTTACCGTTACGCCGTTTTGATTTTCAAAGAAGGTCCAATGATTCCTCCTGACCAAATTGCACACCAGACTGTCACTTTTAATGGATGTAAAGGTGACTGATGAATAATTTGAGGGTTTTCCATTGCCCAGAACCGACTATTCTGTTTATTCACATATCCATTTGTTTCTCCCAAAAATTTCACGTAACTTTCTCATCGTTACAGTAATCGATGATTGACTTTGATAAAATGTTTTAACGATTAAAACACGTTGGTTTATCGAATATTTTTCCATAATAAATTTGCCACGTGTCTACTTCACGACTGCCAAATATGAACTGTCAAGACTAACGTTTACCAAAATGGCGGCAAAACAAAGTAGTATACCTTCCCGGCGGACACCCTGTACAAGCAACAATAAACTAACGTGTTTTCATCGTGGATTGGAATGGCTTGACGTGTATCACCGTTGAAAAAAATCTACACCAATTTACGCTTACTGTATCGTTATGCCTAGCGTATTTGCATAAGAGGCTTGCAGAAAGCCGAGGTTTTACGCCACGTTCTGGGGCGCGAAATCATCAATCTCGAAGAATACGAGGGTCCATCGTTAAAAAATATGCCAATCAACAACGTTTACTGTATTCACCATAGTATTTCGAAAGAAGACGATGTAAAATGTGCTCCAAATAACGTGGCAAAAATACGTTCGTGGCTCCTGTTTAAAGAGCTCGATGCGGTTAGTCACATTTATTCACAACCTGTCGATAAATCAACACCTATTAAAAATCAACAAAGCCAACCCAACAACGAGGCATCAAATGAGGAAAATACTTTCGATATATCACAAAGCGTAGAGTATATATTCAACGATATGACACTATCGTGCAGCAGTGATGAGTCGTCGCTGCAAGGAGGAATTGTACCGGCTAACGATGAAATGACTGTACTTTTCCGTGGCAGAGAAAAACAAGTAGTCTTACCGAATGCTAAACTACCACCACCACCACCCCCACGTAACAAACACAGACTAGCATAATCTACCTGGGCAACACTGGGTTGCCACTTACGTTGATAAAAATGGACATGGAATCATTTTCGATAGTTATGGATTGCCCCCGCTCATTAACCAATACCATAACCGTCTACGCAGAAACTGTCGAAGCTACGAGTGGAACACGCAGCCCCTTCAATCACTCAAGTCTAAAGTATGCGGTGAATACTGTATTATGTTTCTTGATTTTATGGCTCGTGGTTATACTCTTGATAATTTTCATAAGAATTTTACGACTAACAGAGTGAAAAACGATCGCATAGCTGCACAATACTACAAACACGTAAAATATTCAAATCGCAGAAAGAAACGTGTGAAAAATGTAAAACACAGTAATATTGAGGGCTACGGTTGTAATAAAAACACATGTATCCAAACTTGTACAGATCGATTTGGATGCTACTTGTGAATTACTATGAATAAATTCGAAACTTTGAATTTCCTGTCTTATTATTCGAAAGTACTCCCGCCATACACATGTTTATATTTAACTATGATGGCCAACGACGCGAGATGTATATATCTAATGGTAACAGCTGTGAAAAAAAGTTAGTTGAAGAGGAAACGTCATTGTGAAAGTATAAAGTATCTCTTTCCAACCACAATGAATACTATTGACAGTATACTCGTGATCGACTGCTGCAAGGATCACCGAGACTTCACCAAAACTGAGCTCGCGTACATACCGATACCACTGCTGTTGAAACATTGGGGCGGAAAAATAGAAATTCTGTATGACAAACTACCAGAGCATCTGAAGGTTGACCGTGAGTCCTCCTCGTACATGCCGTGCTATGTACATTACATCAAACCGGGTACGAAAACACAAATTGACGGTCGACCACCAGCTTGCCGTGACTGCCGCGGATGTCATTGAAAATTACGGATGAACAATACATGTTTGTTAGACGAGAATGTTAAAATAAAACAGTTTTTTATGAAACTAAAAAATAACGAGCGTTTTCACTTACCGTTGTTATAAATAGTAGTTTCATATAATACATTTTTTAATTAACAAAAATTTTACTAAAGCTACGGAGGGGTCTCGGTTATCGACGACTGGGCATATGTAACCGGTGGATGGCTGGGGTACAACACAATATTATTTACCGTGAGACCCAGTCTACTTATCTTCCGTAAGTCCCAAATTTGGTGTAGCGATGGTCGGCTACATACGGACGGTTGACAACCGATCCGCTTTACCGATCGTCGATACATTTTCTGCTAGACCGGCTGCCAAGATCCCATCTACTTTACCGACTGTCGGTAACGCGTTAACCAGCAATAGATGGCGCATCGACAATTAATTTTCTGCTGGACCGGCTGCCAACATTCGATATAATTTACCGACTGTTCGTAACACGTTTACCGGCAGTAGATGGCGCTGCGACGCTGTACCAATCAGAACACTAGGATAGGTGGACTGGGGGTGGGGACTGGTTAGGAACAATCAGGGATGGAGGTAGGGGTGGTGGGGGTTGTGGCGGCCCAATCAGGAATGAGGGTGGGGTAGTGGAAACAGACACGCCCCTTCACACCCAAGGAACAACCAATGAGGAAGCAGCATGAGGAGGGGGTAGTAGTGGGGAGCGGGCGGGGCTAGTCTAGACACGCCCTGGTGCCAGGAGGCCACGCCCTGTCTTTCTATACAGGGCCTATTCTACGGACACCCATAAATCTTATGATTATGTCCTTAAAATCGTCGCCTTTGCAATTCTTTCGGAATTCAATTTGGAATTAATTTATAATTCTAATCTTCTTCTTTGGTGCAACTATAACTATATCTAAGTATGACTATAACTAATGCATCTAATGTACTTTGAAAGAACTTTTCTGCACTTAAGTTCTCTTTTTTTTCTATTGCTTTAAAAAAATTACCTATATGAAATTTAGTTTAATCTCTACTAGTTAATTCTCTGTATCTGCCACTCTCGTTGTTTATAATAAGTTCAGTATTGATCCAAAAATGATCTGCTATTTTCGGCTTATCGTGCACCTTACAATTTACGTTACTATTCGTAAAAACCAAATCTATCAATGTTTTACTATCTTTCATAATTCTGGTTGGCTTTTAAATGTAGAGTTTTATATCTAAATGTGACATTTATGTTGTTAATTTTTTTGCATAAAGCGAATCCTTCATCAGAGCTATACTAAAGTCTCCTACCATTATACATTGTCCTATCACTACCAAAAGGTCCACTATATCCTCCAAAAATCATTCGAAATCACCATTTGACGGACTCGGTGAGTGGTACACAGCAGCGATCATACATTTGAATTTAATGTCTTTTACTTCTACCACTACATACCGACAGTTAAATATTAATTTTTTTCTTAATATTACTTAATATTTTATATCGTTTCTTATGTATAATATAACTTTTCATGTGTTCGTGTTTTTCGAATCACATCTAACGACACTATAACCTGGCATATACACCTCATCATCTGCAATATCTGGTATCAATCTTTTTTTCCAAAAGCGCCACCAATGTCGGATTCATACTCTTCGTAACCTGTAGTTGGATTTCTCCCCTGTATGCCATTTTACTTTAAGTGTATGTGTATTCAATTGCCTCTTTCCGTGATTGCCACTTGCGAGAATCCCAGCGAAATAATTTTTTCTCTTTTTCTAATGCTCTGATGTAAGTTGGACACTCCACACTCAGATCATCATCTTCATCATTTATCTTTAAATTGTATGTCTTATTTTTATACATAGCATTTACGCATCTCTTTCTAGTTGTCGCACATTCACTTGTTTTGTGATCTCCTGCACACTGGTGGTATGTTTCTTGCCATGTATAGTTTTTAGCAATATGGTAGTAACCCCAACATCTGAATCGACTTCTCAAACTGTAATGATTGAATACCATACATTTCCTCCATCCTATATTTATTTTTTCTCTTTTTAGAATTAACTCGTACTTCATCTACCTCAAATATTAACGAGCCTTCTTTGCTTTTTCTTCTAGTACTTGTAGTCCCTCCTCTTCTTTCGAAGCCAATCCTCTTCACCACCCTTACGTAAAATTCTTGCTCGCATCTGTTAAATCTTCGTCTTTTAGTTTAATTTCTTCTTCATCATTCAATTCTGAATTTATGCGACAATTCTCGACCACTTGTTAAGATGGAAATTTCGGTAAATCGCAACTCGGGGTGTGAGTCAGCGTTACCTAGATTCCTGCGTTATCGATCTTTCTTGGTCGAAAGATCTCAAACAATCGAATCCCTAATTTTTGTCAACTCTGATTACCTCACTCATTCGTTAAGAATTAATGAAGCAACCACAATTGACGGTTTTTAATTTCTAAAGAAATCGTGAAAAAATATCACCGCAGCCCGGGATCGAACCGGGAACTCCAGAATTCTAGCCTGGTACGTTACCAATTACGCCACCGTGGCTCTGGTGACATCAATTCACGATCTCTATTTTTAATGTCAGTAATCAAGCAACTTTATTAATCAATCGGTAGTGTATATGTTATTATTAAATTCTGAATTTGTGCGACAATTCCCGACCACTTGTTAAGATGGAAATTTCAGTAAATCGCAACTCGGGGTGTGAGTCAGCGTTACCTAGATTCCTGCGTTATCGATCTTTCTTGGTCGAAAGATCTCAAGCAATCGAATCCCTAATTTTTGTCAACTCTGATTGCCTCACTCATTCGTTAAGAATTAATGAAGCAACCACAATTGACGGTTTTTAATTTCTAAAGAAATCGTGAAAAAATATCACCACAGCCCCTCTTCTTCATCAACATTTAGAATTTTTAACTTCCCGACAGAGGGAAGTTATAGTAACCACCCCGAAAATCAATAACCGATTTTTTTATCAAATGTTGACATTTCACGATGTCCACATTCGTTTTTACCCATTTTTAACTCGATGTCTGTATGCGTGTGTGTGTATATATGCGTCGACGCGTGTGTCCTTAAAATTTAAGTTCACGTTTTCTCACGAACGAATGATGCGATTGAGGTAAAAAATGTCGGAATAGACGAATCTGGAAGTTCATAGTGTGGCCCCAACAGATCACACCCACTTCAACGCACCGCTACCAGCGGACCCGAATTCGGGATCGAGCACAGCGAGCGACTAACAACGCACCCGTATTTGGGAGCGAGCGCAGCAAGCGAAGCAAGCGACCAACAACGCACCCCTAGTTAACTTTGGTTTTATCTTCTTTAGTTCTATGATCTTGAAGTATTTGCATAGCTTTTCACTCACTGTGTTTTTCAGCTGTTTTATTTCTCTCCCACTCTCGCATCCGAGTATAACAGATCCTTTCCCTCATTCCTGTTTCTTGTTATTCCTGCAGCTAGATTCTTTATATCTACTTTCTATTTTACTATTTTTTTGGTCGTCTCGCTCTCTTGTTCCTTCTTCGGCTTAACGATCAGTATGCTTTCTTTTTTTTCTTTCACTGCCTCATTATAACTTCTTTGTCCACTTCCTGTCATTTCAGTATTTTCTCCACGCATATTTTGTTTTATCTCTTTTAATTCTCGTTTAAAAGCTACCAACTCCTCCTGAATTATTCGCTTTATCATTATCATGATTTCCCTTTAGCACGTTACCTCAACTTTTATTTCCTTCATTGTGTTCACCAGCCAATCTATTTTTGTGTCCATATTCGATTATTTGCTACTTCCCGATGTATTTGTTGACCTCAGTCTTTCCGTGCCACTGCCTGTCGCGGGTGTTTTTCTTATCTCTATTTTTCCACTTTCAACAGAAATTTCATTCAGGGAGGGCGGCGGGGCTGATTGATCGTATATTATTATGCCTTGGTTATACCTTCAGGCAATTTGCAATAAGTTTTGAATTTACCTTCTATTTACATTAAAATGAAGTAATAAAATTAAGTAAGAGGAATTTCATAACAAGATCCAATTTTGATTATATGTACCCTAACCGCAATTCATTCTGAGGTAATATTACATTGTATAATCGATTATAAGTATAGTTTTGAATAAGTAAATTAATCGATGAAGTAAGGCAACATAAAACATAAAACAGCTCACAACCTCTATAGAGATTTATCATTGAGCGCAATAATGTGCTCATATAGTCTATTCTTCAATATCGGCAGGGAAGGAGAAGTGATGACTTCAGTAGGAAGCGAGTGCCAGAAATACGCAGCCCTCAGCGCATAGGAGTTTTGATACGTAGCTTTGCGATGACAAGGACTCTGGAAAATGCCAAGAGCTTGTTGACGCGTAGGGCAATTATTGTTGGTAACGATTAGTATTAACCGTTTCCCCAGGTTTTAACAGCTCATAATAGATGACGCCCATCTGGTCCCACCAAACACAGAGCATCGTCTTTCTGCCAAAGCGATTCGGTCTTGCGGTCGATGTGGATGGTGCGCCTGGATCTACCCATGATTTTTTACGCTTGGGATTCTCAAAATAAATCCACTTTTCATTCCCTGTAACTATACGATGCAAAAACGACTTCTATTTGTACCGAGCAAGCAAAATGTCACATGTATTTTTGCGCTTTTCCATTTGCATGTCGTTCAACTCATGTGGTACTCATCTACCGGTCTTCGGAATCTTTTCCATCTCTCGTAGCCGATTGGAAACAGCTTGTTGACTAACGCCCAACTGCTCGGCAAGTTGTTTTTGTGTTTGCGAATCATCTTCATCCAACAATGCTTGAAATTCCAGATCTTTGTATTTTTTTGGCGGCTTTCCACGTTCCTTGTCTGCAACATCGAAGTCACCACTTTTGAAAGGCCGAAACCATCGTTCACACGTATCTTGCGATGGAGCATATCAACCGTAAGCTTCTCGAAGTAATCGTATGATTCAGCGGCAGTTTTCTTCAAATGGAAACAAAAAAATAATGCTGTCGGCTAATGGTCTTTATTCGGTATAAATTTCGGAAAATTCAGGAAGATGGAAACAATTCATAATTTAGGCAGTGATTGACTAGGGATGTAAACAATTGAGATACGAGTTAGGGTATGCCTTACGAATAGCAAAAGATGAAATGCCATCCAGTCCTTCAGTATGTGATAATGGCGATAGATTTGTTATGTGAAGAGCCACTTGATTATATGTCACAGGTGAGAACACAAACAAAGTTTGACCGCAAATAACTGAATCACACTATCAAAGATCATCTCGCGTGCATTCGGGAGAAGGATTAGTTATTTTGTAAAATAATTATTCAGTTCATTTGGCGAAAAGAAATTAAAAGGCGAATTCTGGGCAGGCTTGATTAGACCTAAGTTTGCTAATTCTTTCCATAGCCTACCAACGTTGCTCATACCAGACAGCTTTTCAAGGTAGTAGGTGTTTCACGCTTGCCTCAAGTCATGACTTAGCTGGTTCCTGAAGCGTCTGAATATTACTGGTGCTAATAAACTACTACTTTTTAAATTTCAGAAAACCATGACGCACACTGCTTATTAACATGAAAAGTCTGTCTAGGAGCATGACTGTCTAAAGTTGAGACAAGTTCATGGCTAAGCAACCCGGTTAATACGTCGATATCATTGTGGGGAGAACAATAATCATCAGAAAGTCTATTGTTTGACTCGAATTTTGTAGAGAACATGACCAGAAATGTCTGGACGTTGAATCGCTTAAACTTCCGGCGGGAGATAATGCGATCAACAACAAGTGTTACATCGAATCGATAGTCCAACTCAATCTAGTCCTGTGAAGCAATGAACGGAATATCGGATTTTCCATATGTAAGTTGCTTCATTGGACAATCTATTATAAAAACATCAAGCAAGGAATCCACCGTAGCGATGTGATGTGTAGTTTCAGATTCCACTATGTGCAATAATTGAGTTAGGACAAATTCGCGAAGGAACGTCGCTTCATAGTTAGAATTAAGTAAATTGCAATTAAGATCGCCACTTATAATAATGTGCTTATAGGAGGATGATAGACGAGTAAGCGGATCAATGAAATCATAAAATAATAGCATCTTAGGTCTTTTGTACACGGACGAAAATGATGACGACTCACGATTTGGACACCTCATTTCAAGGGTAATGTATTCTGGAGATTTAGAGAATTGACTCGGAGAAGCAGCTAGTAGCTTAACCTCGATTGATCCGTCTACGTAACATATTACTCTCCCTCCTCGTTAACCCTCTCTATTATTACGAAGAATTGCATATCCACCCATGTGTACTAGTGCATCAGGTTACGCAGAATGAAGCCATGTTTCTGATATTGAAATTGAGTGCTACGCATGAGTAGAAATATGGGCTCTAATTAAGTCAATATACGATACAGTAATGAAGGATTATTAAAAGGAGGGGTATGGTCTTGAAACCCTTTTTTTCCTTTTTTTTATTTATCTTATTTTATGAATGCACAACATCTTAAGAATGTTCTATAACATGTTTAGAGCAATTGGAGCAAAACTAACGGAGATATGGAATTTTAACCATCCAAGGCTCTGAGTCGCTCCTTTGCGAGTTCTAGTAAAAACGAGTGTAGTAGAGACGGAGACAAAGGCTGGAAAAAAAGTTAAAAGGAAGAGTCTTTCTGGTAAAAGAAAACTTACGGCTAAAATGATCGATAAGCCAACTGTATATTATGGTTTAGCTATTCGTCGCAACCCTAATTCTGTGGATAAAATGAAAAACGCCATTTGGGCAACATACGACCACTACTCATCAACTGACGAGAATTCGCAGCATAATAAATGCCCGAGCGGCGACGACTCTTGGTGCGAATTGCAGAAAGCTGCAGCGGCAAATAATTTGCAGACATTCAAACACAGTTATACTGCGCTTCCTAGTGATGTTCTCAGTGCTGTAAAACCTATTTACGAGGATTTGAGCAATTCTTGAGCTTCTTCTGCAGCGATGTCTCGACGGCTTTACCCAAACTAACAATGAAAGCCTGAATCAACTTATCTGGAAAATTTCTCAGAAAGCAGTGAGTGGTACCGCAGTTCTGGTCGAAATTGCAGCTAATGTGGCAGCATGCACATTCAATGAAAGCTGTTTTGCTCTGCTAACCATCATGCAAGAGGTGCTAATCAAAAGTGGACCAAGTTCTCACGAATGGGCGCGCGCAATCGACAGATTATGCATAAGTTGAGCGGAAGAACAAGCTGCATATGAAAGCAAAGAAGGTCGAGTTCGCCGAAGGCAAGAACAAAAAGATGCTTTCGATATCATGAGTGATAGTTGTCCGCTGTACGGGCCTGGTATCGATGATTCTGTATAAGTATATTGAAACGTTTCGCGATTTTGTACACTTTATGCACTTTACTCAAACCTTTTCGCGCGGTTTTATGCGCGTCTGCTAAGAGGTCGCAGCGAAATTGCGTAGTTTGTTTAATTGTTTCGAGCGAGAGTTTTGTTTGTATACCACCGGAAGAGGATTGATGACTCGAAATAGGTTCATGCTCTGGGCTGGATGGAGGGATTCGTGTCTATTGTTTTATGAGAGTGTGTGATTGATTTTATTTTTATTTTGTTTTTGTTGAGAGACAGCCTGGGTTTGATTGATTTGCATGTGTCCGTGGTGGACGTGCGATTCATTACCCTTTCATCATTGGTCTTTTGTATTTGTTGGGTATTTCTTGAATTTTGTTTGTGCTTAAGGCACTGATTGTTTTGTATCAGGAGTACAAATTGAAAATGCGGGATTTTTTTCTATTTTTGAACGTTTATTCTGAAAAAATGGTAACAAATGAATTATTCAAAGTATTGTCCATCGCTAGCCACAACTTTTTCCCATCTTTCTGGCAATTTACGGATACCGTCGCGAAAAAATTCGGCCGGCTTGGCTGCTATCCAGTCATCGACCCATTTTTGGGCTTCTTCGTAAGAATGGAAGCGCTGGTCAGCTAGGCCATGTGTCATCGATCGGAAAAGGTGGTAATCGGAAGGAGCAATATCTGGGCTATACGGCGGGTGGGGTAAGACTTCCCATTTCAGCGTTTGTAGGTATGTTTTGACCGGCGCTGCAACATGTGGCCGAGCGTTGTCATGTTGCAAAATTACTTTGTCGTGTCTTTGCTCGTATTGTGGCCGTTTTTCTTTGAGTGCGCGGCTCAAACGCATCAATTGAGTTCGGTATAGTGCTCCTGTGATGGTTTCGTTCGATTTCAATAGCTCATAATACACCACACCCAGCTGGTCCCACCAAATACAGAGCATGAGCTTGGCGCCGTGAATATTTGGTTTGGCCGTCGATGATGATGCATGGCCGGGGTAACCATATGATTTTTTGCGCTTCGGGTTATCGTAATGGATCCACTTTTCATCACCAGTGACAATGCGATGCAAAAAACCCTTCCGTTTTTGCCGTTCGAGCAGCAGTTCGCATGCAAAAAAACGGCGCTCGACGTCTCTCGGCTTCAGCTCATACGGCACCCAATGTCCTTGCTTTTGGATCATTCCGAGGGCTTTTATACGATGGGAAATGGCTTGTTGTGTCACTCCCAATGAATCTGCGAGCTCTTGTTGAGTTTGACACGAGTCTTCATTGAGTATTGCCTCCAATTCAGCATTCTCAAACTTTTTCACTTGGCCCGGCCGCTCTTTGTCCTCAACGTCAAAATCACCACTTCTAAACCGCACAAACCATCTCTCGCACGTTGAAACCGATGGAACATGACTCGGATAAGCCTCGGAGACCAATCGATGTGCTTCAGCAGCACTTTTCTTCAAATTAAAGAAGTAAATTAAAACTTCCCGCAAATGCTGTTTTGTTGGCACGAAACTCGACATATTGAGAGCTCAAAAAAACTATGAATTTGACACTGCGACAAATTGACACATACTGAAAATTAAAGCTATAAGACGTAGCTTTGACATGAACATAGTCACAGTACTGCCTGATGCGTATAGCGTTAGTAACGCCATCTGTTATCAAACCCGCATTTTCAATTTGTACCCCTGATAGTATTTGTGATGAGATCGGAACGAAGTTTTGTGGTCTAATGCGACGATCTAGTATCGTTCGTATGGACTCTAACCTTCAATCGCGTCCTATTGTTATGCTATGCTCTTTTACAATTTATGGGTGTGAAATGAATTCCAATATTTTCACGTTTCCACTCGATTATGTGTGTGACGATGAGCTCTCGTGCCTACGTAGCTCTATCGGGCTTTATCGCGTTGGAGATTTATCTTAAGATTACATATGCGGAATCGTTTCCGGTATCTGGGGTTTTTGACTCGATTGTTCGTATGGCGATGAGATATCGCACATACGGAGCTTAACACTCAATTTTTCTATTTGGTTTGTCGCGTTTCGCTCTACGCAATAGTCTTAAAATTACATATGCGGAATGGTTTCCGGTATTTTTGAGGTTGGACTCAATTATTCATATGGCGATGAAATATCGCACATACGGAGCTTTACACTCAATTTTTTTCTATTCGATTCATCGCGTTATGCTTTGACGCGACTATCTTAATTTTACATATCGATAGAGATATCGCTCATGCGGAGCTTAACACTCAATATTTTCTATTCCGGTTATCGCGTTATGCTTTGACGCGACTATCTTAATTCTACGTATGCGGAATGTCTTCCGGTATTTTTGGGGTTGACTCGATTATTCGTATAGCGATGAGATATCGCCCATACGGAGCTTAACTCTCAATTTTTTCTATTCGGTTTATCGCGTTATTTACGCAAGATTACGAGGTAGTGGATCTTCTGGTATCCTGCCTGCACTGGTCCTCATTCGAGGCGTCCCGTGGTATTTTCATAAGATATACCGGTCGGCCTTTGTATAATCATTGGACGGTGCTCTTTGCTGATGGTATGCTACTTTGGCGCTTTCATGTGAGGTGTGCCTGATTTGCGTGGTTTTGCCTCTCGAGGCTCCGCCTCGTTGGGTGTTTCTGCGGTGAGTTTAGTATGAGATCGCGAGATTTGTCATGTAGGGTAGGGGGAAAGATGTTACCTACCTACCGTACTCGTCTTCGTTATTGTTTTGGTCCCTAGCTATGGCTCACTGTGCGCACGAGACACATCACTGTTCGCAGCGATGACCAACCAGCTCGTCATGTACTCCTGCTACTGAAGCAGTGATTTACGTTTATTTTAAGCTGCCTTGTTGTACCGTTAAGGGGCTTGCAACTTGGTCTCTTAAAATTCCGTAATCTGCTCAGGTATCAGTATGTGCCAGGTGGTGGTTGGCCGCTGGCCCTGACGTGGTCCCACCCACGCAGGTACACCCTACGAATCTTGCGCGCGGTGCACTTACAATTAGTCGGGACGTCACTCCGTTGATCTCGTGTCACTCGTGCCTCTTCACTCTCCAAGAGACGGATAGTCACGACGCCGTGCGTGGGGACCCGTTAGTGGGGAGTGCCCTAACGCTGTGAGTAGGGGCGGCCAAGCGCAGTGCAGGGGAGCCTTACTCCTCACAGAGTACCTCTAATTAGTTCGTTCGTTCAACTGACGGCCAAGCGCAATGCAAGGGAAGCAGTTGAGCGGAAGAACACTAATTTCTACCATGGTTGTACCGAAACTGTTATACTTATTAATATCGAAGTTGCGATGTGCTGTCAAGCAGCATTTCGTCTTGCAGAAGTGAGTTTCAACAAGAGTCCTGAGGCTTGTCCTGTCGCGGTTTATATAGTTTAATGGATGAGCCCCGGGGGGGGGGGGGGTGTTTTGTGGTAGGTCACGTGATGTTTGTCACACCTTATTCACTAAGTGAAGGAGGTGCGGGGTGGCGTGTAGGTGTTCCGTTAAATCTTGAATTTCTATATTTAGCCGGTCTTTTGTCTTCTTGGGGTTTGAAACGAGGTTCCAGCGAGGTTGAATTCCGTTTGATAATGTTACATTCCTAGCTGCTGGAGGTTCAAACTTCCTAACGGTGTTTTTTGTGGTCTAATCATGGTTTTTTGTTAATTTTGTCACATCGGGTTCTTTTCCTATCTCGTGTGTACTCGCCTGTCTGCTTTGTTGATTAATATTGGCCAGGATTGATTAATTATTGCCAGAATTGTCTTTCTTTGTGAGTTTTTTATGTTTTCCTCACTGATTTTTATGTTATTCTGGTTTTCGTTTATTCTTCGGTGTAGGGGCTTCCTTAATACCTATTTGTTCATTAAATTTCGTGAGAGATCGGCTTGATTTATGTGTTTTTCCTAATGTTAATGTTTATCCGTGAGTGGGGGGTATGTAGCGAGGCTTCATGTGACGGTACCCTGTTGGTTTGTCTCGAGGATTCGTCGAACCTCGAAAGTTCCACAAATTCTTTTATCTTTTCTCCGTGCTGTGGCGTTCTTGCTGTTTTGCTTTCTGAGTAGTATGGCCTATTGGGGGGTAGGGCCGACTGCGCTCGTTTTGCCCGGTGAGGTATTTAGCTTTCCAAGTGGTTCCGCCTGGTCTTAGTGTAGGGGCGGTGGCCACTGCGCTGGGACCCGTAGATATAGTGCGTGGTATCGCTAGCCATCCTGCCTTCTGTCTAGTTTGCTTCGTGCGGGAGGGTTTCCCCTCGTGTGCTCTGCTTTGTTTTGATGGTGGTCTTCGTACTAGGTGGGGCCTACTGTTGCCGCCATTATCTTTAGGGTGGGTACTTACGACTTTATGTGTGTACCTACTGATCTCTTATGTTCTCCTTGTCCGATGGGTGCTTCTTTGATACGTTTTGGATTGTTTTGTCTACGAATAATTACTTGTTTACTAATTATTGATGATTTTCTTCCTTTGTCTGGTTTTGGTATGTTATATGTGTTTGCTTTAGTTTGATATGTTTGCTTGGTTAGTCTTTTTTAGTTCTTGGTGGGAGGGTTTGCTCTTCTTTCTGTATTGTAGTGGATCTCATTAGTGGTGTTCCGTTACAATATAGTGAAAAACAGAAAAAAATTCGGATTTTTTAATGTAAAAAATTTTAAAGCGATTTTCCCACACTTCACGTTTTTAAAGTCGGTGACGGCTGTAGTTTAAAATCTATTGCACCGATCTTTTCGAACTTGGTACATTCTTTCTCTGTATAATTCATGAGGTAACGCTGTCGAGTTCTGCAAAAATTTGTTGTTATTTTTTATTTCACAATAACAAATGTTGTGCCGCGAACTAATCCTTTGTCTATTATTTCGCCATTGTTCCTTCTTTGCGTGAAGCCACTCAGCGAAGTAGAAAAAATGTGCAAACATAAGTAACGAGCTCGAGCTACGAGTTTCTGGAATTTGCAAGGAAAGATTATTATGAAATTCATTGCGACATTCGATTTAAGTCAAAGGAGCGAATAACTGCTTTGCCTAAATCAGTCTAAAGTTTAACATCAACCTGAACGGTTGATCGCGGGTTGGACTCGCCCGCAATATTAAATTCTATCAGTAGATTCAAACGCGAGAGGTTGGTTCCTCGTACGGGCTCGAAACCACATTACATTGTATTATACTCTTATCGGCTTTTAAATAGACAACGGGAAGTTACCGTTGTCTATAATAAATACTTCCATTTTTACATAAAATCACGTTTACACGAATTACTCGAGTTCCATCTCCTAATCGGCAAACGATCTCAAAATAATAACTTTTTAATATTATACTGATTACCGAGTTATCCAATTACGCGGTACCGGCATAAAACAAATTTGCCGATTTTTTAAGGGAAAATCGCGTTTTTTAATTTGGAGTCTTATCAAAAATCAAAAAATCAATTTAAAAAAAAAACTCGACAGCGTTACTTGGGGAAACTCATAAATTAATAAAATCAATTTGATTTTTTTATTTCAGATGATCGAGTCATGAGTTACAACCGTCACCACAAAACAACTTTTTTTGGAGACGTCTCCGGAGATTTGCTGCCAACGGTTTAGTTTTTAATATTTTCCGCTGAAATTTTCAGAAAATATTCTTAAAATGTTATTCTACAATACTGTAATCATTCAATTTAAAATACATTGCCCGTAACTTGTAAAAAAATGTTTGAAATCGTGTCTTTTTTTCACCGAATTCACCGTACCCCCCCCCCCTTAATTTGCTCAATTTTCAAATGAGTTGGTGAAGCTCCTTGCTCATTAGAATTGGTTTACGTGTTGACCGCACGACCGACATCGACGATTTCCGGTTGAAATCGAACCGGCTTTTCAATATCAGCCTCCGTGTGAATCTGAATGATAGGTGTCTGATCAGCTGTACGGACGCATATGGTATAGTATCAGATCTTATCGAAACGTATTTGAAGCCCGACGCGGCAGCCCTTGCCTTCGTTCGACGAAGCGGGTTGTAAATCTGAGGTGGTAAGAACTCGTTAATCCTTATGCTTCCAGGTTGATAGATAGCGAAAACCTGGTTAACCGTAAAGTGTTTTTATTCGCGATTCTTGTGAATAATGTGATTCCGCACCATTGAAGATTTAAGAGTGACAATCAGCGATGTAGGGGCGTTAGTAGCAGCGAGAGACGTTCCGGGATGCAAATCTACGGCATCAGTTCTCTTCCTCGGCAAGTTTCTATTCTCAAGGACGTCACTAATCAAGTCAGGGTCCGTAATATTAGTTTTAAAAACTAAAATCGAGCTCTGAATGTTTTGCAGCGTGGTGCTTATATTAGTAAAATAACAGTTTGATTCAGCATTTGTCAACTGTACTTGATACATCAGATCTTCCTGAGTTATCGATTTTTAAAGCGTTTTCGGAAGCGTTGGTGTCGTCGCTTTCTTCAAAGAGTGGTTGGCTGATGGTGTACTATATACTACGAGAGATGACCGATGCATGGCGCAAGGGTCACAGCGAAATTCGTTTCTGTCATCCGTTATGTCGAAAGCGTAATTACCAATAGCTTACGCTGTATGGAAAGTCAAACCACAGTCACCTGTGCACGTGACAGTTTTACAAGCTCGGGTAGTCCGAGAACAAAGTTTACAGCGAACCGACTGCATATGAGCTAATAGTAGAGGCAAATAAGAATGTGCACAAATTTTGAACGTATATTAAATAAACGCTTTTAGCACCCAATTCTCATGTACTCACAGCTGATATTATAAAAATTCAATGTTTACATACACCGACAGTCGTATGATGACGTCGCAATTAAACGACGATTAGCAAGAGACAGAAATGTTCAGTGGATCGGTGAACCTGAGCACATGAAAACACAGCTGGTAAGAACGCATACTCTTGCACTTTCCAAACCGTTACTCGAAGACATTGGCGCAACTAGGTAAACAAGACTATTTTTAAGATTTCACACAGGGAAACATCAGTTCTGCATGAGTGTGACAGACTAGTGTGTCGGTGCGTGAAGGATCGTCGCGGTGACAGCCAGCACACCTGCTGCGACAGTTATCAAAGTTTCATTTGAAAGTTAAAATGCGATAAAACACTGGTATTATTATAACACTTGTCATAATCTTATGGCCCACGATGCACCAGAACTTGCTTCACAGAATTATACACCCTTTCACAATTTTAAGATATATATTTCAACTGTTGAAATAAAAACAAAACAGAGCCTAATAAACACGACTTTCAAGTAAAGAATCGAAGCTCGAACCAAGCTTGAGAGAGAGAGAGAGTGAGAGAGAGAGAGAGAGAGAGAGTGAGTGAGAGAGAGAGAGAGAGTGAGAGTGAGAGAGAGAGTGAGAGAGAGTGAGAGTGAGAGAGAGAGAGAGAGAGAGAGAGAGAGAGAGAGAGAGAGAGAGAGAGAGAGAGAGAGAGAGAGAGAGAGAGAGAGAGAGAGAGAGAGAGAGAGAGAGAGAGAGAGAGAGAGAGAGAGAGAGAGAGAGAGAGAGAGAGAGAGAGAGAGAGAGAGAGAGATTGATTGATTGATTGATTGATGTTTATTAGCTTTCTCAGCTATTTGTTGTACATAATTTACATGTTTATCTTACGTTTCTATTGAACTTATTTAATTTCGCTTATAATAAATGCTTTTAACATACTCTTGTATTGAACTAGTTTTACACAGCCTTTAACCTCTACTGGCAACGCATTATACATTTTCACTCCTTCGTAAAACATACTCTTTTGCGCATTTCTCGTTCTTCTAAAATGAATTACAATATTTTCCGCTTGACGCGTTTCCCGACTCGTTCTAGATTTAACAGCTTGGAATTTACTCGTCAGTTCCTTCGGCAATAATTTCTTAACAGCCTTGAAAATAAATATACACACATTATAATACAGTCTCTGTCTCACACTCATAAACTGAACCGCTTGTAACATATCGTCCACCTTCGTATACCGGCTGCATTGCAATATGACTCTCATCGCTCTGTTCTGCGCTATCTGCAGTTTATTCAACTCTGTCTCACCCATATCCACTAGCAGTGTTGCGCAATACTCAAAGTGCGGTGCTATGATTGCCTTATATACAACACATCTGGTGTATGCCGATATATATTGTCCTATTCTGTTCAGAAAACTCGTTTTTTTACCTATTTTTTTCAACATATACTCACAGTGGTCTTTAAATCGTAGCTTATCATCTATCATTACACCTAAATATTTAATTACCTCCACTCGCTCTAACTCGGTTCCATCCCTGCATTTCAATACAATATTCCCTCTCAATTCTTTTCTTACACTCCTCACAATCATATATTTGGTTTTTTCCGCATTCATTTTCAGTTTGTTCCTATTCATCCATCTTTCCACTATGTTTAATGCCCCATTCATCTTTCTTTCCACCTCCGCACTACTGTCTCCAGTAACATATACTAGTGTATCATCAGCAAACATTTTTATTTCACAGTCTTCTGGACATATTTCAATTATATCATTTATATATATAATGAACAGCAGAGGCCCTAATACGGATCCTTGTGGTACCCCGTATTTCGTTGTAATAATTTCAGAAAATTCCTCATTAAACCTGACTTTTTGCGTTCTATTGTTTAAGTATGACCTAAACCAATCTAACACCTTACCTCTAATTCCATATTGAGACATTTTTTCTATTAACAATTCTCTATCCACTGTCTCAAATGCTCGTTTTAAGTCCATGAACATTACTCCTACTATTTTTCCTTCGCTTATGTTTAATTTCCATTCGTCTATCACGGTTTGAATCGCCGTTTCACATGAAAATTGTTTTCTAAAACCCGACTGATGCTCTGTTATAACCTCATTTGATTCCAAATACTTTTCGATTTGACTCTTCACTACCAACTCTAGGACCTTCTCGTACAGTGGCAACATATTAATTGGCCGGAAATCCTTCGCGCTATTGGCTTTCTCTATCTTTGGTATCGGTATGATCGTGGACGTTTTCCAACTATTAGGACAGCAGCCCTCCCTTAGGGATTCATTGATTACATCAACAAACTCCTGTTCAATTGCACTGAACGCCAACTGCAATATTTCGCTTGATATTCCTTCTTCTGTACCTTTCTTCTTCGGGAGTCCCTTAACTATTTTATCGAGTTCCTCTATTCCGATATTCTCGAAATTTTCTATGCTTCTTTCGTTTCCCACGCCACCACCCATCAAGATTCTTCTGCTACCTGGCCTTCCAGATGCATCTCTCTCTATTGAACTTACTATGTTATTAATACTTTCAACGTAAAACACATTAAATTTGTCAACTGTCCTTCTCTTCGCCATATCGCCCGATATTTCAAAATTTATATTTCCAATTTCTCTCTCTTTGGCTGGTCCCCCTCTAATAAGTTCTTTCAAGGTTTTCCACATTTTTTTAGGGTCGTTCTTATTGCAGTCTATCATATTCTCGTAATATATTTTTTTCTCTTTCCTTATCAATTTAACTACTGCATTTCTTTCTACTTTGAACTGTTCCCAGTTATCATCCTTTCCCTCATGAATTGCTTCCCTATAAGCATTATCCCTTTTACCTGCCGCCCTTCTTATCTCATCAGAGTACCATTTTTTACCTTCCCATATGTTTGGAATCCTAACTACCTTTTTTGGTGCTACTATGTCCAAAGTATCTACTATACTATCGACAAGCATCTTTGCCTTTCGATGTATATCTCCATCTGTCCATTGTCGCACGGAGTTTTTCAACACTGTTGTAAACTCTTTCACGTCAATTTTACTATAATTCCTAGCATTATACTCTCTCTGTTTCCTCTCTGTATTGCTCGTTCCTAATACTACTTTTACCCACGCATGGTCTGTTATTTTTGGTTCGTGTTCCACATGCACTTGCACACCTGTATTTGCAAATACAAGATCAATAATTGTTCGACTATCCTGCGTTATTCTCGTTGGCTCGTTTACATACTGTTTCATCCCTAAGCTTAACATTCCTAAAATTAGTTGTTTTTTATAAAACGAGTTTCCCTTGACATCTATGTTAAAATCACCTATTATTAAACAATCTCCTTTTATTGTTAACTCTTCAGTTATATCCTCTATGAATCTTATAAATTCCGCATCTGACGCACTCGGTGAATGGTACACCACTATTATAACTCCTTTATATATCTTATCATTGACCTCTATTGCTACACTCCAGCAGTTTGACTCAATTTTATTCTTCCTTACTAATTCATATTTAATACCATATCTTACGTATACTATTGCCCCTCCTGTGTTTCTATTTTCTGCATCGCACCTAATTGCACTATAGCCCGGCATATATACTTCACTGTCCCCGATTTCAGAAGTCACCCTCGTCTCCGATAACGCTATGATTGCAGGTTTCATTCTGTCAACCACCTGGTGTCGTATCTCTTCGTTATGTGCTAAGAGACTTTGCGTATTCGTGTACCATATCGTCTCTTCCTTCTGTGATTGCTATTCTATCCAGCCCGTTCTCTTCTTTTCCTCTTGCAACGCTCTTTTGTATGTTGGACATTCCCGGTCCAGCGCACTATGTTCAACATTTATCTTCAGATTGTACGTTTGGTTTTTAAACGCACAGTTTACACACTTACTCTTATTTATTGTACACTCTCTTGCGTTGTGTTTTCCTGCACATTTGTAGCAGGTTTCTTCTCTTGTACAATTCTTCGCTATATGATAATAGCCCCAGCACTTGAAGCATCGCTTTACGTTGACGTGATTGAAAACCGGACATTTTCTCCATCCCACGCTGAGCTTACCTTTTCTCAGTAGCTCCTCGTGACTTAGTTCATCTACTTCTAGTATTATTGATCCATGGTAGATTTCTCTTCTGTTTCGCTCCTGTTCCCTTCCCTTCATTAATCTTTTCACGATCTTCATCTCCCTTCCTTCGGTTTCCTCTATCCCATTCTGCTTTTTAATTGTGTCAACTAGTTCTTCATCGGTCAATTTAAGTTCATCTTCTTCCACATTTACTATTTTTATCTTCGGATTCATCTGCGTCGACTCAGTAACTTTAAAACCCTCACCCATTCTATCCTGTACTGCGGCTTTCAGTATTCCACTTTCTTCTCCCGATTCATATCCCAGGATCACAGTTCCATTACTGCCTTTTTTCAGTTTTGTTATTCCCACCGTCATACTCTTTATATCCACCTTCTCTTTTATCTCTCTTTAGTTTTTTCGCTTTCCTGTTGTACTTTTGGTTTGATGATGATCACCTTTTCCTTTTTTTTTTCTTTCACTACATTGCTGTAGGTTACCCTTTCGGTGCTCGAACCTTCTCCCTGTATCATTATTTTCATTTCCTCTATCTGTTGTTTCACACCTTCCATTTCTGCACCAATTATCTCTTGGATCATCTTCTTTATTTCATTCTTGCAAGCGATTTCGTCCTTCATTGCCTTCACTGTTTTTATCAGCCAGTCTATTTTTGCGTCAGCCGTTATTGATGAACTCATACTTCTGGTTCCTCCTATCGCTCCAGTCGATGCCAATCGATCTCTGCTACCACCTGTTGTCGGCGTCACTGTCTTCATAAGTTCATCTTCTGCATTGAATGTATCAAATGGACCCTTGCACTGTACTAGTTCACGATTCCTATCCATTGTTTTATGCTTATTCACACACCCTGGGTGGTAAAAAAGTTTCGGACAAATTTTGCATCGTACTACCTGGCTTTTGATTGCTTTTTGCAAGCGGAGCACCGATACTCGTCGTATTCGCCCGTACTGTCCATGTTTTACTGTAGTAGCTGATAAGTTACCGACGCGTGCACCTGTACATACCAACCGATAACTATATCATAATCACCGTGATTGCCTGATCACTCCACGTATTTGTGACCGTGGCAGCAATAATGGCCGCCCACACCACATTCGTCGAGTGAGAACCTTTGGCGCACGATTATGTTGCTAGCACCGTTAATACGATGGCTACCAAGCCATTCGCTAGTTCAAAATATTCACCACACAAAACCGATCACATTGATATAGTTTTCACACTATTATACGACTTCATTCCACTATATAATTATCAGAATTACGGAGCGTCTGACAAACACGTCTGCCTCGTCTAAGAGAGAGAGAGAAGAGAGAGAGAGAGAGAGAGAGAGAGAGAGAGAGAGAGAGAGAGAGAGAGAGAGAGAGAGAGAGAGAGAGAGAGAGAGAGAGAGAGAGAGAGAGAGAGAGAGAGAGAGAGAGAGAGAGAGAGAGAGAGAGAGAGAGAGAGAGAGAGAGAGAGAGAGAGAGAGAGAGAGAGAGAGAGAGAGAGAGAGAGAGAGAGAGAGAGATGTTTATTAGCTTTCTCAGCTATTTTATACACAGTGTTACATATTTTTCTTACATCTACATACATCTTACTTTACTGTTGACACAACATACTCCCTTAACATTCGATTAAACTGTTCTACTTTTTCGCAACCTTTCAGTTCAGTTGGCAATGCATTATATATTTTGACTCCTTCATAGTACATACTCATTTGCGCACTTCTCGTTCTTCTAAATTGTATTACTATATTTTCCGCTTGCCTTGTTTCCCTACCACTCTTCGTTCCTACTATTTGTAGCCGATTTTTAAATTCTTTTGGCAGTAGATTCTTCACGGCTTTAAAGATAAATGTACAAACGTTATAGTACAATCTTTGCCTTATGGACATAAATTGTACCGCGCTCAGCATATCTTCTATTTTCGTATAGCGGTTGCATTGTAATATAACCCTCATTGCTCTGTTCTGCGCGATCTGCAGTTTCTTCAACTCTGTTTCACCCATAGCTACTAACAGTGTTGCACAATACTCAAAGTGAGGTGCTATGATTGCTTTATATATCACACATCGCGTATACGCAGATACATAATTCCCCATTCTGTTTAGAAAGCTCGTTTTTTTCCCTATTTTTTTTAACATATACTCACAGTGGTCTTTGAATCGTAGCTTGTCATCAATAATGATACCCAAATATTTTATTGACTCTACTTTCTCAAGTTTCGTTCCATCCAAACACTTCAGTACAATATTCCTACTCACGACTTTCCTTACACTGCTGACAATCATATATTTTGTTTTCTGTACATTCATTTTTAATTTATTTCTTTCCATCCACTTTTCTACTATACTCAATAACATATTCATCTTTCTCTCCACTTCCGCGCTGCTTTTTCCAGGTACATATATCACTGTGTCATCAGCAAACATTTTTATTGCACATTCCTCTGGACACAAATTAACTATATCATTTATATATATAATAAACAGCAACGGCCCTAGTACTGACCCCTGCGGTACCCCATAATCGTTGGGAATAACTTCAGCCCATTTATCATTGAATCGAACTTGCTGTGTTCTATTTCTTAAGTACGTTCTGAATCGCTCTAATACCCTATCTCTAACTCCATATTGGTATAATTTGTCTAATAATATATCCCTGTCGATTGTCTCAAACGCCCTTTTTAAATCCATGAATATTAATCCTACCATTTTTCCTTCACTAATGTATAATTTCCATTCATCTTCAACAGTTTGAATCGCCGTTTCACACGAATATTGCTTTCTAAATCCTGACTGATGCTCCGTTATGATGTCATTGGTTTCTAAATATTTTTCAATTTGATTTTTTACTACTAATTCGAGCACTTTTTCGTATAATGGCAACCTATTAATTGGTCTGTAATGACTTGCTTTTATGGCTTTGTTTATTTTTGGGATCGGTAGAATTGTAGAAGTTTTCCAGCTGTCCAGGCAACATCCCTCCCGTAGGGGTCCATTTATTATTTCCACAAATTCCTCTTTTATTGCACTGAATGCCATTTTTAGTATATCACTTGATATTCCTTCTTCCGTTCCCTTCTTCTTCGGGAGTCCCATCACTATCTTCTCCAGATCCTTTATTTCAATATGATTGAAGTTTTCCATTATACTTTTATTGTTCATCCTTATCCCTGTTATAATTCTTCTTCGGTTTGGACTTCCAGACGTATCCCGTTGTATTGAATTAACTATATTCTTTACACTTTGCACATAGAACATATTAAATTTATCAGCGATACTACCTCCCATCATGTCATTCAATATCTTAAAATCTATATTCTCTACTTCTCTAGTACCCATTGATTCTCCTTTAATTATTTCTTTTAACGTTTTCCACATTTTTGTCGGATCCTTCTTATTATCGTCTATCATCTTTTCATAACATTCCTTCTTCTTTTCTCTTATTAATTTAACTACCGCATTCCTTTCTACTTTAAATTGCTGCCAATGCTCCTCCAAACCAGTAGTAATTGCTACTCCGTATGCCTTATCTCTTCTTCTTGCAGCTACTATTATGTCTTCTAAATACCATTTTTTTCCTTCCCATACGCTTGGAATCTTCACTATTTTTCTGGGTGCAAACCTATCTAGAGCACCCACTTAGCTTACTTCTACCTCTTGAACTTGTCTTGTGGTAATGCTTAACATCCGTGTAAATTCCTTCACATCAATTTTACTATAGTTTCTTGTTTTATATTCTCTATACTCATTCCTTTCCTTCCTGTTACCTAATATGACTTTTATCCATGCATGATCCGTTATCTTTGGCTCATGTTCCACCTGCACTTGTGCACACCTATTAGCAAATAATAAATCGATAGTAGTTCGACTGTCTTGCGTTATTCTTGTTAGTTTATTAACGTATTGCTTCATTCCTAGACTCAGCATTCCTGTTATCAACCTCTTTTTGTAGAACGTTTCTACCGTGACATCTATATTAAAATCACCTATAACCAAACAGTCTCCTTTTATTGTTAGTTCCTCAGTTATGTTTTCTATGTGTCTCATAAATTCAGCATCCAACGCACTTGGCGAATGATACACAATTACTATCACTCCTTTATAATGTTCGTCCCTGACCTCTATTCCAGCACACCAGCAGTTTTATTCTATTTTATTTATTGGTATCATATCATATTTAATATCATCTCTTATGTATAAGATTGCACCACCTGTATTTCTATTCTCCGCATCACATCTGACTGCACTATAGCCCAGCATACACACTTCTCTGTCACCAATTTCAGCTGTCACTCTGGTCTCTGATAACGCTATGAATGCGGGTTTCATTTTATCCACTATTTGGTATCGTATTTCATCCTTATGTACTATCAGACTGTGCATTTGTATACCATAGCATTTCCGCCTTCAGTAATTGCTAATCGTTCCATCCTGCTCTCCTCTTCTCTTCTTGGATTGCTCTTTTGTACGTTGGGCATTCCCGAACTAATGTATCATGTTCCATGTTTATCTCTAAGTTGAATTCTTGGTTTTTAAACATGCAGTTTATGCACTTGTTTTCCGTCGCTGTACATTTACTCGTTTCGTGATTTCCCGCACATTTATGGCATGTTTCCTCTCTTGTGCAGTTCTTGGCTATATGATAGTAGCCCCAACATTTGTAGCATCGCTCCACATTGACGTGGTTGTAAACCGGACATTTTCTCCATCCCACGCTGATCTTACCTTTGTTCAGTATCTCTTGGTGGGTTCCTTCATCCACTATCATTATTACTGATCCTTCGTGTCTCTCTTCTTTGTTTATTCTTTTGACAATTTTCATCTCCCTTCCTTCCTTTTCTTCCATTGCATTCTGTTGCTTTATTGTTTCAACCAGCTCATCATCCGCCAGCTCTAGTGCATCCACTTCCATGTTAACGATCTTAATTTTTGGTTTTTGTTGCTTTGTTTCCATAACTTTAAATCCCTCGCCCATTTTCTCTTGTACTATGGTCTTCAGCTTTTCTATTTCTTCTGTCGTTTCACAGCCCAAATCACAGTTCCATTACTGCCTTTCTTAAACCTTGTTACTCCCACAGCCAGGTTTTTATGTCTATCTTTTCTTTGATCTTCTTTTTCGTGGCCTCACTTTCTTGTTGTTCGTTAGGCTTAATAATTATAACCGTCTCCTTTTTCTTTTCTTTGACTGCTCCACTACGGGTTCTTGTTACTTCCCTTGTTGTACCTAGAACTCCTCCTTGTATCATCTTTTTTATTTCTTCCATTTCGATCTTCATGCCCTTTAATTCTTCTTGTACTATTTCCTTAATTATCACTCTAACTTCATTCTTGCATGCAACTTCGTCCTTTATTTCTTTCACATTTTTCACCAACCAGTCTATTTTTCCTTCGATATTTGCCGTCGTGCTAATACCTCTGCTTCCAGTAAATGATCCAGTCGAACCCGATCGATCTTGGCTGTTACCTGCACCAGGTGTCAACGTCTTTTGGCTTTCGTCAACTACGAATTTATCGAATGGACCGTTACATGGCACTAGTTCTCTGTTTTTATCGTACACCTTATGTTTACACACACATCCCGGATGATAAAACAGTTTCGGGCACGTCTTGCATCGCACTACTTGACTTTTTATAGCTTTTTCGCACGCTGAATAATGATATTCATCGTACTCAGTCGTGCTATCAATTTCGTCCGTGTTCGCACAAATGCCGTGGTATGCGCTATTGTGTCACCGTGGCAGCGCAAATGGTCGCCGTCACCACTTTCACACGAACTTAAATATCTAAAATTGTTCACAATACCGCGATCTCGATAGCTATCAGAATCATATATCGTTCTAAATGCTCATTACACAAAACCGCACATTTCGTAATAGTCTTATCCTTATTATAGACTTATATTTCACAAAAAATTGGCTCAAAGACGGAGCACATTTGACACACGTCTCAACGTCTCTAGAGAGAGAGAGAGAGAGAGAGAGAGAGAGAGATCGATTGATTGGTTTATTATGCCTTGGCAAGGCTTTGGCAACAACGATACATACATAAGCAAATTAAGAATAAAGTAATATTAGGTAGAATATAAAATAACTCTAACTACAATACAAAATATAAATGAAAATCTAAACCAAGAATACACAATAAAAAACAAGCTAAACTACTAAATGTAACTAATATTAGCTCTCTGGTGGCTACAATTAATACGTTGGACTTATAAAATACTTATAAAATAGTACAACACTATTATGTACGAGTATCTACATGGTCGAATAAGTGTGCATAGAGACGATTTTTAAAAACATCAAAACTCGGCAAAGAAGTAATATGGGACGGTATAGAGTTCCAGAAATAAATGCCAGCTATCGAAAATCCTTCATGGTAAGTCACAGTACGATGTGTAGGGATGGTAAAGCTTGATCGAGGCTGCCTTCAAGGTCGTTCAACTGGGGTTATCACTCGAATAAATAATTCTTGAATGTAAGCTGGTGAACTTTGATGGACAATCCTAAACATAATAATACCATGAAAGTAAAGACGTCTTGCTTTCACTGTGATCCAGCCAAGTTGACGCCTAAAGGTTGAGATGTGAGTGTCCCGCCGCAAGTCAGAGATAAAACGAATACAACAGTTGACAAGGCGTTCCAATTTTGTATTTAGCACATCCGATAAGTTGTGGTAGACTAGGCAGCAATAATCTAGTTGAGGAAAACTTACTTCCATGGGAAGAACATTGCGATGAAATTTCAACTTGTGAATAATAAAATGCACTTTTTGTGATATATGCTGTACATGAGATTTCCAAGACAAATTACACTCCATAGTGACACCCAGATTTCGGGCTTCATTAACGAATGGAAGAATAACACCATTTCATGAGATCGGTAATATTTCAGAGAAATCCAGCTGACGGGTGTAAGAATTATTACCTAGTATAAGAACCTTAGACTTACAATTAGGAATATTGAGCTTAAGACCATTTGCTACCGCAAAATTAGCAATAGCATGGACATATTCACATATTAAGCTAATTCCTTAGTTGAGTTACGACGAACAACAATCAAGATAGAATTGGGTGTCATCGGCAAATATCATGTGCTGTGAATTTTGTAGTACAGAACCGATGTCATCGATATACAACGAGAGCAAAAGGGTTCCGAGGACAGAACGCTGCGGAACTGCAGACGTCGTAGGTAGTCAGACAGAGCAGTTGCCGCGACTTTCATCGATGACTGCTTGAATCCTTCCTGACAGATATGAGAAAATCCGGTCAAGAACCAAATAACAAAACAATTCACTGTGCTTTCGCCCAACTATGCTTGCTGGGAAACTACAGTGAGTATATTCCACTCATTTGTGCATCCTCATACTCTCACTTGCCGTGCTCTGCAGCACTGACTGCATCACGTTATTTCTCATTATATTACATACTGCTTTTGCTCATCTGGTATAACTGTACATGCACGCTCTCATTCCCAGCACATTTCCACAATTAAGCATTCTGGAAAAGTGCTGTGAACTCATTCTACCCGCTTATGCATTCTCAGCTCTCGTTCTGTGTCGTGCTCTGCAGCGTCGACTGCATCACACTAACCTCTTCACATGTCAGCACACAATTAATACAATTGTGTGCTTTTCACGTTAAATTTACTTTTATTCTATATTGTAATATTTTGTGTGCTTCTTCAAATTATTAATTAAATTCATTGTTTATATTTATTTCTGTTATTTCTCTACATATTTTTCTATGTTGTATGATGCGAAGTTAGAATAAACCTCTTTCTCTACCAACATCTGTCAGTCTGGTTATTTATCAGCCTGCCGTGAGTGAAAACTCATGATTTTCAATATATTACAGAGTCGTTCCTACTACACCAGGAAGGAATTCTGAAACAATTTGTTCCTTCGAGCCGGATTTCGACTCACGCGCAGGGTAGTATCAGGGTTATCTACCTTCGGCACGCATCTCTCGGCTCATCTCGACGTGGGACTTTACGGATATTCTTCGCAGTCTCACCTCATCGGCTCATCCTGGTACTCATCAACCAAGCAGTTTGGTAAAGTAGCGCTTTGCGAAGTATCTTCGTTCCTTTACATCATTTTTGTGTCACATTATCATCCTTGTGCACCATGTTTAAGCGCAACAAACCAGACAACGGGACCTTAACGATAAGTGGTCATTCCAAGTGCCAGATGGAACGGCACCGGGCGCCATTACCAAACGAACGAGTACCACCAGCTAACCTCATCGGAGGACGATCCGACAGCTCAACGAGCTCTAGCACTCACAGCGGAGCCCGCCAGTCTAGCTCCGCAGTATGAACGCTACACGTTGATCGACTAGTCGCAGCACTACATCTGCATCGTGGGATATCGTACAGCTCTGCGGAGTTTTATTTTGCTTATCTCTATATTTTCGCATTAACAGTGCTCAAACGTGTATCGCCTATTTGCAAAGATGTAGAGTTTGCACATATTAATTAGTGCACTCTCTCGTAGTATCATGGCAGATAAAGCCAAGCCAGCTCAGGTCTGATGGAGTCGAGTGGGCTTCTGGTAAGAAGCTGCTGGTGTCACAATCTACCATCGATGCACCACCTACGCAATCAAGTTTTCGCTCAAGTTCACCTGCTCGATTGCCGAGCAAGCACGTCTTTAAGGTACAATTTCAGCGTAGTTGTACTGAAGCCATCAGAGAATGGTCACACATACGTGTCCGACTCAAATCTTTCTGGAGCGTTTAGCGCGAATGAAATTTCGTACCACCAGCTCTGTGCATCTGTCAGCTCGATGCAGTCCGACATCTTCGTCCTGAAGCATCGGACTGCTTTGTGGAGTATTTATTTAGTAATTCATTTTTATTGAATTCAATTATTGAAAGTCAATTGTTTCAAGTACTTGGAATTAAAATCAGGTTCGAATATCAGCAATTCTGTTTGGTAGACCTCTAAATTGGTTTCCCCTACACTAGTTAACCTTCTTCTTTCTCGGTAAAGTTGAATAACTGAAAACCAGCGAATTCAGGTCTTCCTAAGGATTGGTAAACAGTAAAACTCTGCTACCGTTGTTTACGAAATTTAATGCAAACGATTCATTCTGAATGTCTATTGTATTCAATCTAGCTCCGAAAATTAAAATTCAATTGAAAAAAAAACTTATTTAAGCCGAAAATAAATGAACGAGTGCTGTTCACCAATTATTAGTTCAGCAGAGTACATCAGTGCTTTAGCACGATGACATTCATGCAATTATTGCACGTCACCAGGAGCAACTCAGGAAACCGCAGCACAGTCAACAACAAAATAGGGTGTTAGTGCAGTCGTTCACTCATCGGTTCAACTCACAAACAGATGCTCAACGCTCCTAGCAACTCATCAGGCACGTCTTCTCCTCAATCCAGGATCGGAATTGACTTTCATTACGGAAGAGCTCTTCCGGAAACTCGATACATCACGCCAGCACTCATCAATTTCGGTCACGGGGATCGGAGGAAGGCACTCAACGCAGACACGTGGATCGGTTCAACTCACAATGTGCTCCATGTACACCAGGGAGAAAGTCACGGTTCTAGCTCACATTCTCAACATCATTACAACCCATTTGCCATCATTTGAGTCGACAGCATGACCATGGTTTCACATAGTGAAGCTTAAGTTGACCACACTCAGACTTTTTCACACCACGATCGATCGACATCATAATTGGAGCAGATATCTATGAACAGGTTATTAAACCCAATATTCTCAAGGGCACACCATCATTGCCTATCGCACAATTATCGATATTTGGATGGCTCATCATTGGACCAGTCAACTCATGCTAATCTGACGCACTCACTGTTTATCAGGCTGCCAGGCAGCACGATGATCAGGAATTACAGAACGTGCTCACAAAATTCTGAATTCAAGAAGAACCACCAAAGGACACAGTCGGTCAACTCACACCAGAGGAGCAGGCATGCGACGATCAATTCCGCAACACGCATCAGCGTGATTCTACAGGCCGATACATCGTTCGGCTGCCTCTCACATCTTCGCCTGCAAATCTGGGAAACTCATACTCAAAAGCACATCGGTGTTTGCAACACATTCTACGGAAAATCTCAAAGGATGCTGAATACTGTCAGCTCTACCCACAACTCATGGATGAATATGATCAACTTGGTCACATGGTGAACGCTTCATCATCATCAGCAAGAAAAACATAATATTATCTGCCTCACCACGGTGTTCTCAGGCCAGAGTCACCACTAAGTTACGTGTGGTATTTAATGGCTCTAGCTCTACATCATGTGGAAAGTCTGTCAATGGCATCATGCACACTGGCCCTTATCTGTTGCTCAATATTTCGGATGTGAGTTATATGTGTACACCTTTGCTCCACCCCACTCTTATCCCCACTCCTTCCCCCACAACGCGGCTACCCCCACCACCCCACTTTGCGACCGCCGCGCTACCCACTCTGCTTGACCAGTGTCGGTACCGTGGAGATGGTAAAGTGAGGTGGTGTGGGTATCTTGGTGAACAAGGAAGAGTAGAGATAAGAGCAGGATGGAGCGAAGGTATACACATACTTGGAATAAAATGTTCAACTCACCCTTGTATTGGCGGCATCTACGACGACTTTCCAGGGTGACGGGCACACACATATACGCACACACACGCATTCTCTCTCTCTCTCTCTCTCTCTCTCTCTCTCTCTCTCTCTCTCTCTCTCTCTCTCTCTCTCTCTCTCTCTCTCTCTCTCTCTCTCTCTCTCTCTCTCTCTCTCTCTCTCTCTCTCTCTCACTCACTCACTCACTCACTCACTCACTCACTCACCCTCACATAAAAAACCACAGCTACGCGCCCGGGTAATGCGAATTACCCGCACCCATGGAGCGTGAGCACCGTTAGGGGTAAGCATGCGTATCCCGATCAGCGTATCATTACCGCGCGTTTCATCGATCCGATCTACATATCCGTTGTCGTCAATTAAATGATCGAGGCCGAATACCGTACACTTCACGAGCAACGCCGATAACACACTAATCGGCGGCTCGGGGTGAAATAAGTGAGGCCAGTCGACGTATATCGATTCCTCGATATCAACAAGCAGCACCTCGCAGCAACCGTCATCATCCATTTCGATAATCTCACCACGCATAGCCCTTTGATGCCGCACAACTACACAAGCCGCACCAACGCACAAGTCCTCGAACACAAAACGACTCCTCTCAATAAACTCCTCAATGTATAACTTGTCCAAAGTATTCTCCAGTTTGAGTAATGCAGCGCACATTTTGTCCGTTCGCAGACACACTGTATTGTCACTGCTGCTATATATTACACGACACACGAAAGCTTCTGATAGCTCACCGTCTAAATACCGCGGATGCATTCTGAGTTTTTTTATTTATACCGTCGCTCTGCACTGCTAAAGACAGACTGAATTCTCCGGATGATGCTGGCGGGGATCACAGCGTTTGAAGATAACAAACGCTCCTCTGAATCATTACTAGGTGTGCAACGCTTTGAATGCAATGTCAGCGGTTTTGCACGTGCGTACCGCTTTGAGCTGTGCATCTCGTGAAGCGAATGCTCTGCAGTAAAAGACGCAGAATATGATACCGTACCAGGAGAGACCTCGAATATAATTTATATATTGAAACGTTTCGCGATTTTCGTCACTGTTATTGTTCGCTACGATGCGCGTCTTTTAGGCGGCGGAGTGAAATCGCGTAGTTTTATGTTTATTTCGAGCGTGGGTTATCCTAAACCATGGATAAGGACTGGTAGCTCGAGGTAGGTTCGTACTCTAGGCTGGATGTAAAGCATGGTGTTTATTGATTTATGAGTGTGTGTGTGGTGGATTCTGTTATGGTTTATTCTTTTTATTGTTTGTGTAAGAGACCTCAGGTTAGATTTTTTTTAGTTGCATCGGTCCGTGGTGGACATGCGTTTCGTTACCCTTTCATCATCGGTCTTTTATACTTGTATCGGTCTTTTATACAAGTCTGGAGAGGATGGCAATTCGCGTGGAGCGTAGCTACTCGGCTGCCAACACATATCATGCACCACCGGCTCCGGAGAGATCCATGCTCCCGGAATTCGCGTACCATCCTCCAGAGAGGCCGAGGAATCGGGTCACCTTTGGGATGGTGGATCCACGTCCGTTAACAACTGGCGAGAACCTAGCGTCCCGGGGATTTACCAACCCCTTCGAGGAAGAACATTCGAGGAATTTTATTTCCACCCCGCCTGACCGTACCAACTTTGTGCGTCAGCCAAGTGGAGGCTCCACAGGGAGTTCCCGGGCCGGTATTTACCGGTGCCATCCCGACCTGCTATACAACCAGGGACGGTTCCGATGCAAAGATTAACAGCAACCAGTACCAACCCGTTCCTGCAGGAACCTGTAGTACCTAACGGAAATTCAGCGGCAGCGACAGGTTTTCCGATTTTGGACAGGCCGGTCATCTGCCATAACTGCGGGATCGCAGGCCATTTTTCAAGGGGGTGTGCTGTGCGGAAAGTGGTTTGCTGCTACCGATGTGGAAAAGAGGGTGAGACGACCCGCACTGCGCACAACTGCACGGAAAACGGATATGGGAGTTGCCGTTGAGGGAAGAGGCGACTTCCTCGATTCAAGGAAATTCCCCATTGGCAATCCCGGAATATCTATGCAGTCCGATCGGAGACAGAAGCCAAGCCCGACAGGTCTTGGTTATCTGCCTCGAGATTTTCGTGCGACCACTGCCCGCGTTGGTGGACTGCGGGGCAACTAGCTCGTTCATCAGCACAGAGGGACTGTTGGAGATGGCTAGGCTGGGATATTCCCGACGACCAACACCGGAACACCATAGTACCGTGGCGAATGGGCATTGGATTACATGCCCGGATGAAGTGGAATTCGGCGCAACGTTGAAGGGTCGTTGAAGTAGGCTCACTGCGCGAGTCTGTCCCGACCTCCCGGTCCCGTTGCTATTGGGCCTCGACTTTCTTTTCCTACTTGGGATTAGAGTAGATCTTAGGAGGCGCAAGTGGTTATTCAGCGGAGAAACTACAGAATTCGACTTCGAGCCGGTAGAGGTGATAGAAAACGATAACACAATGATGCCAATTACGGACCTGACAGAGGCCGAAACGGTTCGGTTGGAGGAGTTCCTGTCCATCCAAGTTCCAAGATTGAAATCGGCTCCCGGGGTTACTAGCTTGGTAGTCCACCATATCGATGTTGGTGATGCCAGACCCATCAAACAGCGATGGTATCCATTCACACCCGTTATGAGGGAAGCGATGGATCAGGAGGTTGATCGGATGTTGGAGGCCGACGTGATCGAGCCTTCCACCAGTGAATGAAGCACTCCAATCGTGATGGCTGCAAAACCGAACGGCACCTTCCGGTTTTGCTTGGATTTCCGTAAGGTAAATGAGGTCTCTAAAAAAGACGCATACCCCATGCCGTACATGAGTCATATCTTGAATTGCTTGAGGTCGGCGAAATACATTTCAACACTAGACCTGAGTCAGGCCTTCCATCAGATCCCGCTGGACCTAGAGTCTCGAGAAATTATAGCCTTTACAGTTCACCATAGGGGACTATTCCAGTTCAAAAGGATGCCGTATGGCTTGACCACCGCTCCTGCTACATTTCAGCGATTATTAGACCGGGTTATTAGTCCCGACATGTAACCCCATGCGTTTGCCTATCTGGACGATATTGTCATTGCCACCGACACGTTCGAGGAACATCTGGAGTGGCTGAGACGGGTTTTCGAGAAGATCATGGCGGCAGGGTTGCTGATCAACCCTGAGAAGTGTGAGTTTTGTCGGAAGGAGTTGAAGTACTTGGGCTTCCTGATTAACCGCGAAGGGATGTTGGTGGATCCGGATAAAACATCAGCTATCCTTGAGATCCCAGTCCCGAGGACAGTTAAACAAGTCCGACAATTCCTGGGAGCTACTTCATGGTACAGACGATTTATTCCCGAGTACGCGAAGATAGCGGAGCTTATCACCAAGCTCACACGAAAGCGACAGGAATGGTTCTGGGGCCAGGATCAACAGAGTGCTTTCGATCACCTAAAGAAAGCCTTGACAGAGGCGCCGGTATAAGCACGTCCCGACTACACCAAGAACTTTACGCTCTAGACTGATGCAAGCCGGACCGGGTTGGAAGCTGTGCTCACTCAAAAACCAGATGGGGCAGAACACCCCCGCATTGCCTACGCGAGTCGTAGCTTAACCAGTGCGGAGCGTAACTACGACGTTCGGAAGCTGGAGTGCCTGGCCATCAGTCGAAAAATTAGAACCCTGTCTGAATGGGTATCGTTTCACAATCATCACCGATCACGCGAGTTTGAAGTGGTTACTGTCCGAGAAGGAACCCAAGAGGAGAGTAGCCCGATGGACATGGAAGCTGATGAATTCAGACTTCGATGTGTTACAGCGGAAGGGCTCACAAAATCAACTGCCCGATGCTCTGTCCCGAATGTTTGAATCTACTCCTCCTGGGAACGATACGAAAGAAGAATATTATTACTAATTAATAAAATGAAATATTGCAAAATACACCGGCGCCTTTAACGACGCAAGATACGCCTCGGACCGTTCAAATCCCTCGAATCCAAGCATCAAATACGGGACGACGGCCGATTACGCTCTCCGCGCTGCTGAGATAAGATTAAGACCAACAATAATAAATAAATAAATAGATCACTTAGTTATCGAGGAACGCCAATTAATTTGGATAATACGCGACGCGGTCCATAACGTACTAGTCCCTTTCACATCAAATTCACAACGGGACGACGTACTAACGCGCGCACGACCTTCTAAATCGAAACGAAAGAAAACTCAAACAAAATCATGTAAATCTAAAACCCATAATTCGATAAAATCCGTGACGCGGTCTATCCCGTTCAAATCCCACAGAAACGATCACACTTCGGGATAACGGCCTAATTCGGTTTAACCGTCAGCGGAAAACAATTAATTAATACAATGACTTTTCCCCGGCTTCTACCAGTTAAACGATCTCGAGGTTACACGCTACGGACGCCGCAGTTCCCGATACAAATCGATATTATGCAGGCTGGCTCCTTAACAGTTATCTTCGGTAGCGTTACTCTCCTTCGCCTCGACCATTTTCCTCGAACAATAGCGACGGTACAGCGGGACAAAAGAACAATGCACGCTACGTCTTACTCGCTCGACAGCCCCCGGGAAAAAGCCCTGAAGTCCTGCCAGCACGCGTGCCCGTGAGCTATGATCCCCACTTAACCCGTAAAACTCGGTTAATTGGGGGAAACTGTGTCGCACGCTGACCGCGACTAGCGCCTCAGCTGGACGACGCATAAAATTAACAACCAATCCTCGGGACGTGTAGCTCTGTCCGGCCGGTGAACCCCAAACGACCGATGGATTGTCGCTATTACATGCTAGCCGACAATAGATAGCGGCGTATAGCTAATCTATTAACATTCAGCAGGACCCTAATATTTCCCCACAGATAAAGATGTAACCAGTCTGTCGATGCAAAAAGTCGATGCC
Organism: Cylloceria caligata; assembly: GCA_963942595.1. Taxonomy (NCBI): domain Eukaryota; kingdom Metazoa; phylum Arthropoda; class Insecta; order Hymenoptera; family Ichneumonidae; genus Cylloceria; species Cylloceria caligata. Next base: position 25,694,885 of record OZ012710.1, read on the forward strand.
AAATCCAAAGGCCAGCCATCGGCAAATGCGGGGCTCTCCTCCGTCCGGCCGTACAAGTTGTAATATATATATATATATATAATTAAAAAAAATATATATATAGATAAATAATTAAATAGCGTATAAAAATGACCCCCTACAGCCCTGTGAGATCGTGCTGGTAGCCGTCGAGCAAGGAGGACGCAGCCCGAATATTCTGCCACGTTACAACTTGTAAGGTAATTCTCTGTCTTTCTTTCTTTTTGTTGTGCTTAAGGCGTTGATTGTATGCAATGTTTGTAAGGAGACTGGAATGGAGATTGATGGTTCAGGCTGACGCTCTCGTACTGTTTGTACGGATTTTCCTAAAATTGCGTCCTAGCGCTATTCTACTCTCAACTGTGATTCCCGCGATGGAATAACTTCCAGTGGTTTGGTTTGGACTCTAATATTCGTATGACGATGAGGTCTCGTGCATACGGAGCTGCATACTCAATTTATTTAATTTCGGGTCGTCGCGTTTCTACGTGATAATTAAAATTACGTATGCGGATTGATTTCCGGTTATTTCGGGAAGTGACTCTATTATTCGTAAAATGATGAGATATCGCATTTACGGAGCTTAACACTCAATTTATCTAATTCTGGGTCGTCGCGTTTGCTAATGCGCGATTTTCTTAAAACTACCAAAGTGGAATAATTCCAAGTTATTTAGGGTTTTGACTCGATTGTTCGTAAAGTGATTAGATATCACCTTTACGGAGCTTAACACTCAATTTATCTAATTCGGGGGTCATCGCGTTTGCTAATGCGCGATTCCTTAAAACTACGTACGTGGATTTGACCGGTTAATTATGTGCGTTCAGGATACATTCTATGCGGAGCTTCCTATTCATTGGTGTATTCGTTTCCACCTGTGTCTATTTGATCTTCAAGGGGGTGGGGCCTGCTTAGTTACTACTACCTGTGCTTGTCCTCATATGGGGCGTTCCGTGGTACCGTCGTAAGAAGTACCGGTCGGCCTTTGTTTTGAATCATCTAACGTTTCAACTGGTGATTTATTATTTCGACATTCCATAGATAGGAGTAACCGTGTGACTTGCCTTTAGAGGCTCCGCCCTACTGATGTTTATGCGATGAGCTTATAGGGGAATCGCGAGTGTCGTACCGTGAGGTAGTGTGTGTGTAATATTTACCTACCTATCTTACTCGTCTTTGTTATTGTTTGGGTCCCTGGCTATAGCTTCGTTGTTCGCACAAGACACCGGGTTCGCAGCTATGACCAGCTAACTCTTCCTGTACCCCGGATACTGAAGCCTTTATTCACGATCAATTAAGCCACCTTATCGTGCCTCTTAATGACACGATAGGGTCGTGGTATTCGTCGAGGTATTCGTAGGTTACAGGTGGTAGCTGGTGCTGGCCCTGACATGGTCCCACCCACGCAGGTACACCCTACGAATCTAGCGCGCGGTGCACTTAGTCGGGATGCCACTCCCTTGACCTTGTGTCACTCGTGCTTCTTTACACTCCAAGAGACGGATAGCCACGACGCCGTGCGTGGGGACCCGTTAGTGGAGTGTGCCCTGACGCTGTGAGTAGGGGCGGCCAAGCGCAGTGCAGGGGAGCCTTACTCTTCACAAAGTGTCCTGATGAGTTCGTTTACTCAACTGACGGCCAAGCGCAGTGCAGGGGAATCACTTGAAAAAAAGAACACTGGTTCTATCAAGGTGTGTCCCAAACTGTTAGTTATTGTTCTTTATCGGTTCGTTCGGTCAAACGACGGCCAAGCACAATGCAGGGGAATCGACTTGATCAAACGAACACGTGTGGATTTTCCGAGTGATTTTATCTATTGTAGTTTAATAGGTTCGTTCGATCAAACGACGGCCAAGCGCAATGCAGGGGAATCGACTTGGTCGAAAGAACACGTGTCTATTCCATGTGGATTTTCCGAGTGATTTTATCTATTGGGTAGGCTGTCGAGCAGCACTTCGTCTTGACTGATGAATTTTGACAAGAGCCCTGAGGCTTGTCCCGTCGCGGTTTATGAAGGTTGGTGGATGGACCCCGGGGGGGTGTTTTGTGGTAGGTCCCGTGGTGTTTGTCGCACTTCAATCACTAGGTGAGAGAGGTGCGGGGTGACGTGTAGGTGTTCCGTCATTCCTTAAATTTCTATATTTAGCCCGCTCTTTGTTTCCCTTGGGGTTTGAGACGCGGTCCTAGTGAGGTTGTATTTCGTCAGCTAATGTTAAATTCCTACCTGTTATAGGTACCGAGGATCGTTAATTACTGTTAATTAGGTCTTCTTTGGGAGTTTTCTATGGATTTCTCATCGATTTTTATGTTATTCTTGTTTCCATGTACTGTCCTGTGTAATGGTTGTCTTGTTCTCTGTTTGTTTATTAATATTTGTGAAAAATAGGTTTGTTTGAAGCCTTTTTCTTAATGTTAATGTTTTATCTGTGAGTGGGGGTACGTAGCGAAGCTTCGTGCGAAGGTACCCTGTTGATTTGTCTCGGTGCTTCGTGGAATCTCGAGAGTTCCATGAATTATTTTCTCTTTTGTTCTCCTCGTCCGGTGGGTGCTTATTTTGATATGTTATGGAGTGTTTTGTCTTCCGATAACTACTTGTTGGCTTTGTCTGGTTTTGGTATGCTATGTGTCTTGTGTTTAGTTTGTGTGGGTGGGTTTGTTAGATTGAATTGAGGTTGTTAGTTATAGTAGCGGATCGCCTTAGTTGCGTTCCGTTACAATATAATTATAAAATAAGAGACACAGTAAGCCGATGTATTTGTTTCTAATTAATCAATATTTTATTTAAATCACTTTACACATATTTACCGTCGTATGCAACATCCCTGCAAACACGGTAACCTTCGCTCGGAGACTCGGCTGCCGTGAAATGTATTTCTATCACTGTCTGATCGTCGAGAGGCAAAAGTATTGTAATATTCACGTACTAATCTGTCGTTTCTTATTACAATATTGCTAAAGAGATTATTAAATCGCGACATGGTGAAGCCGCACGACATAAGATGCAGGAATACGATACAAAATTGTCCACACACATCCGACGTATTACTCTGTAGCTGCTTGAGTCCGTACCGATGGAACTTGCAGTTTCTTCGTAGTCGTGCGAGATGCCGCGGTATAACCGGTGGTAGCCTGTAGCTATCAAAGTACATTCCTTTTCCATGATGGTTGACGTACATGGCGATCCAATGCTCTCCAGGTCCGTCGTGATTATCCGTGTTAGCTACGAGTCCAGCCGGTAACGACCATACACGAGGAATTCTGTCAGCTGGGTATACGCCAACGGTTGAAAGTGGTAGATACTGCAGACTCTCGTAGATTTGTCTAGTGTTCATGCTGAACACATAGTCAATGATTAAATGATGACCGATACGCTTTGAAAGATGTATATATATGCAAAATTTATTTCACAGCATCGACGATCGTGTCACGACCACATGATGAAGATATCTCCTCTTTCTCATTCTCTTCCTCTTCGTCTGCTGACCAAACATCCATGATTCTCTTTCAAATGGGTGCTCGCGAAGCCAATTTTTTATTTGGAAAGCCTGGTGCATTGCACCATGCGAAGACGCTGTATCGTTTATCACAGCGTGTCTGAAGCATGTTCGCAAAGATTTCGGCATAAATGTGTACGATTCCAGACCGTGAAAATATTTCCAGAGAAAATTATTCTGGCTTCTCGAATGCTGTGGTAATTCGGCAAAGTGACACGGCGGTGCGAGGATCCAATGAGCAGAGTACGGTCTATCCACTGCTACCACGGCAATTTCTTTTGGAATAAATTCCGAGTCTTTACCACGCATTCCCTGTATATCCACGACGATATCCATTTTCATCTCTGATCCGTACAGATGCTCGAGTTCGACTGATTAGTTACTCACAGAGACGCTTCTACGTCTCTTAACACGAAATAATTTTATGCCGACATCAGCACATTTTTCGCTTATCCGGTAAAGTCCACCATTACTTGCCGAGAGGCATTAATTTCAAGGACATTATCATATTCCGCGTAGACTACACAATGTATCGTTGAAGCAAGCGCGTCCTCAAATCTTACCTCTATTATCACACTGCCGTGCTTTATTAAATTCCAATGTGAATTGCTGTTCGCCGAAAGATCGGGTGTCAAATCAAAAATAAACAGACAGTATCCATCGCGATAATTATTGTGATCGCTTTGTTATCGACAAAACCAATAACTATACGCTTCGGCAATTGACCTAGTACGATATTGTCGATCGTCTCTCCATGAATACAGGAGTGTATTGAAACGGCCTTTACCTCGACTTTCGTGAGAGGATATTTTGCCGTAGGAGCTATTTTTGTTCTACGAACGAGAAGCGATGCCTCGAGGATCTGTAAGCTGCTGTCGTGTCGCGGAATATTCCTCTTCACGTATTCTCAGGAATATTCCTTAGCGGACACAGCTAGAGATGGAATTCTGAAAAATAGCTGTCATACTATATAGGATGCGAGGTAGACGCCGACGCAGCATGAGGCGACTCGCTAGGCGATCTACGTTTGGCTAAAGCTAAAGCTGCCAACTAAGGGATTTTATCAAACGCAGTTGCTAACTGCTTTACTAAAATCAGAATTAAATTAGACTCAACAGAGAACGGTTGGTTCCTCGTCAAATGCTTGAAACTACGAATTATTGTACATTCCTTTATTGACTTTTAGATAGACAACAGAAAGTTACCGTTGCCTATAATAAATACTTCCATTTATATAAATTCGCGTTTTTAACGATAACTCGAGATCCATCTCCTTATCGGCGAACGATCTCAAAAAATAATAACTTTTTAATATTATACCGAATACCGAATAATCCAATTACCCGGTACCGGCATAACACTGCATTGACCATTCTTTGTATTCCCCAGAAGACAAAATGAATCCAGACCGCACCAGCCGTTGACACAGCTCGACACCGTTTAATAGGACCCGCTCCTGATTGAATAATTCGCAATGCAGATGACGAGAAATTCTACAGTTTTGTCGGTAAAAACCGACATTGAAATATTGTTTTCTCTTTACAAAACTCGCATTTCCCGATAACATATCATCTTTTTTTCCCGGGGTATAGTCCTACCAGAGAACGCTCGTGAAATGTGAATTTTTGGCAGCTGGACCATAACTCGAGAGTGTTTCTATGTACGCTCGATGAGCGTTGGCATTATTTGGAGGTGAAACTAGTTTTTAATACAGGTATACATCTACCTGATTAAACATAGAACTCAAGAGATTGTCTACAGGGCCGGTGCTTACTTTTGTACCCGTAGCAATTTCCTTAAAAGGATATGTTATTTTCACTCTCAGACTAAGCATAGTATGCGTGAAATCAATATACTCATCACCCTGCCCAGGAATAACAAATTCAAGAGATGAATCATCTGTTGGCAGATAAATTGGCTGATAATACACCCATTTGGAGTCTTCGGTAGTGGTTCGCGTCGGTGGGAGTGAAAATAACTCAAGTTTCGATTCAAGACACTCACGCGGGCGGGCATGTGAAAAAGCCATCTTGTTTTAGCTATCCAAAAATATCTGCAACCATTCGTTGATGAGAATCTTCTTCTTACGAGTATTCTTTTTCTTCTTCTTCTTTATTACTTTTCGCTTCGTTACGCTTTTCTTTTTACGAGAGATACGTCGCGATTTACTTTCGTTCCGTGAATGAGCAGTTCGTGAAATTTTGCGCTTTTTATAACCGGACCCAGCGCATGAGAGTGTCAGTTTTATCAGAGGCCTTGCGTTTGAGATTGCTACCAGATTCTCGCGCTCTCTCGCGAATAGCATATTTCACAGCTATATTTCTATCGAAGATTTCACCGGCTACGTTTACACAGGCACGCAATGCCTCTTTTCCAACTGCTTTACTACCACTTCTTTAACACGTTAAGCGCCACGCCGGTCCCTAAGGACCGGCGCTAGACTTTCCGTTCAGGCCTCGCCGGTCTCTAGGGACCGGCGGCAGACTTTTTATTAGTTAGCCGACACAGTCAGCCGGCAGGGCCCGCCTGACGGCTAACTGTGGCTTGAACGGAACGGCACACAAATTCGGCGTGGCGCTTAACATGTTAAAAGTGGCAATGCTCGACGAAACAGGCGCCGTGAAAGCTGCCGATACCGTGTCCTCGTTAATTAGGCGTTCCGAAATGAACATGGCTATAACCGCCGTACCCGTGAGGGCCCTATCCGTGCTGCACACCATCAATATCATCCATAGTGGCGTAATCAATCGTGGGACCTTTTAAAATGTAGTGTCACAATCAACGTACCCTGTTCGAATGGTATAGGATTCCCAAATTCGTCACGTATATCGATCTCGATAGTGTGTAGATTGTTGGACAAGAAAGGTATATATCGTGGTGCCGAAAAAGATTAAATTTTTATCGAACCGTGCTGAAAGTCGTCAGCATCAATGGGGACGGCTCGTAATAGTTTGTACATCGTCTGAAATATAGCTCTCGCAGATATCGCTGTATACAAACATGCTGCCTGGTATGGCAACGGTAAGCGATGCAGGCCTCGACTCCGTATATTCGCTATGCGGTTCGATCATTAAAAACTCGAGTAGCCTTGCGATAGCGGGCGATACGCGAAAGTCATAGTATCCTGGATCATCGCATACGTACACGACTTCCACCTGACCGCTTGGAAGCGATGACCGCTTAGGGCGCAGATGACCGGTCACGCGAGGTAACTTATTTATACTCTCCAAAAGAGCGTCTATGGTGTGATATACACGCGATGAAACTTAGACTCTATCTACGCGACTTGGTTTTCAAAGATTTAAACCTGATAAATCATAATCGCCATCCTCAATAGATACGACATTTCCTACAGTCGGAACATGTAAAAGAGTCATCGGATAAGCAATTTCCACAAGAGGAACAGACCATTCTCCGTGCAAACCTATCTGACGCTGTAGTTTTGTAATAAATTTCGTCGTCGTATAATCCGGAAAATACTGCATACTACTGTTGCTCAGTAGTACGGCGAAAGAAGAGCTATCCTTAGAAATTATATTTATCAGGGGCGGTGATTCCGAGCGTTCTTCTTATTCGTCCTGTCCTTCTCTTTCGTCTTCTCAGGTGACGGAGTCACTCATACTCGCGATAAATCTGCCTCGTAGAAAATACCGTCGACAGTTTCGTTATTCAGATCGTGCAAATCATACACGAATGGTTCTCGATTCACTGATATTTATTGAATCTAAAATAACTCGTCCGACCGCGCTCATATCCTTTCACGAATGCTGCTTTAGCTACACTAATACGCGCCAAGTCACCGACACTATATTTAGGCTTTTTAGTTTTTTTCGCGTTACGCTCGTAACACCGAGCTAAGTTTTCTCGTCACCTTGCTGGGAGGAATACGCGTTCCGCTGTGTCTAGTGTGATTATTACGAACATATAAAATATTTTGTAAAACATCAATGTCACGCTGATTTCGCGTGTATGTAAAGTTATGCCACGTTCGCTCCTTTATGGTACGATTGAAGCATTCGGCAATCGAGGCTTTTATATCGGGGTTACGAGCGGCCCAAAAATCGATCTTCTTTTCTGGAGAAATTGCTGAAATTGAGCGCCGATAAATTCTTTCCCTCGATCAGTTTGCAATTGCTACGGGCGACGGTTGTTACAACGTGCGAGTATGCGTGTGGGACCGCGTGCCACGTTTGCGCTCGTTTTGTCACGCAAAGGCGACCCACGCGTATTTGCTCAACACATCGATAACAACAAGTAGATATGCGTACCCATCATTGTACGTAGCAATCGAATGAAGATCAGCTAAATTAGCTTCCCTTACATCGTCTATATTACTCACGTTGTACGTACGACCGGAAAATCGCCGTCGCACGAGATGGTGCATGTTATATTAATCCTGTGTCTCGAGCCATGGTAAACCAGTTTTTCAGGACGCTATCAATAATAAGTGTATCATTGAGCCAAGATTTTACTTCGTTCATTAAAACGTCATCGATTTTATTCTCGCGGCTATCGAGTACTGCTATTTTTCGTTTTGACGGGATATTCGGTACTGTATCATCGTACATGACCAAGTAAAAATAACGCTGTAGAAGCTGCTGGTACGTTGTCCATTTTTCTCTCTCGCTCTTGTACGAGTGAGAGTTTAGAATTTCACTCCGCTGAAAGTCAAGGCGCAATAACCGTGTACCGGTCGTCTGAACGGAGGGCGGCGGCTCTGTAGTAGTAGTAGCAGTAGTAGCAGTAGTAGCGAGATCCGCGAGACGATGTATGTTATCATGAGGAATAAGCACCATCTTTCTGGCATATTCCATGGCTCGTGTAGGTCGAGACGGACCCAAGAACCAACTTGAGACACGTAAACGTAATGATATTGGTCATCGGGAAATATACAGACGCGAAATCGACAATTATCAGGCGTCGATTGTTTTAAGCCGAATAATAGATAGCCGTGCGGTACAGCTGTTGCCTCGAAATATACCTCCTGAAAAAATCTCGGATTGTCGGGACATACCTGACATGCTAGATGTTGAATTTGCGCGCAATCTCGCGGATTTTTGAAGACAACGATAAAGAATTGAAAGAATTTTTTGACAAAATATGTTTCATTACAGCCGTTAGGACCGCTTATCACGGCTGTCCATGGATGTTTCCAATGTGTATCCATATCGATGAGTGTCTATCAAAACCAATCTTACTAAAAGCATAAAATATAACTTTTACCTTTTTACTGCTGTGTGAATTTAGAGTGTAAAAATTGATTTTTCCTTTTTTTAAAATTATTATTATCGGGTTTTAATAAATCTATTTTATTTATAAAAATTGATATAAAGGGTGGTTAAATTTTAAGGGCCGATGTTGAATGTGAACCACACCTTAACGTCAAGTTTTTTTCTGCATTTCATTTGACATTTCTCAATTTCAGACTAACTCAATTTGAACCATGGAAAGATACACAATCGAGCAACGCGTCAAAGTTATTCAGGCTTATTATGAAAATGGGCGTTCAAATCAAAATGCATATCGTGCACTTCGTGATTTTTTCGGTCAATTTAATCGTCCAAATGTGCGTACAATCGGAAAAATCGTGCAAAAATTTGAGCAAACCAGGTCTGTAGGAGATATTAAAACACCAGTGCATGCTCGTGCAGCTCGTACTGCAGAAAATATTGCTGCTGTTCGCGATAGTGTAGCTGAAGAGCCGTCCACCTCAACTCGTCGCCGTGCCCAACAATTGCACCTCTCACGCTCGTCGTTGATGAACATTATGCATAAAGACTTGCATTTACACGCTTATAAGGTGCAATTGACTCAAGAACTGAAGCCTCTTGACCATTCCAAACGTCGTCAATGGTCAGAATGGTGGCAAGAAATGGCAACAGTGGATGATCAATTTTCGAAGAAAATCATCTTCAGTGATGAGGCACATTTTCACCTCAGTGGATTCGTCAATAAGCAGAATTGCCGCATTTGGGCGAATCATAATCCAAGAGTGATTGTCGAAAAACCAATGCACCCACAAAGAGTGACTGTTTGGTGCGGTTTATGGGCTGGCGGCATCATCGGGCCGTATTTTTTCCAAAATGAGGCCAGTCATGCAGTTACTGTGAATGGTGTTCGCTATCGTGAGATGATAACGAACTTTTTATGGCCCGAGTTGGAAGATATGGATGTGGGTGATATGTGGTTTCAACAGGACGGTGCCACTTGCCACACAGCTAACGAAACAATGGCTCTTTTGCGCGACAAATTCAATGGCCGTGTTATCTCACGTGGTGGCGATGTCAATTGGCCGCCATAATCATGTGATTTGACACCGTTGGACTTCCTTTCTTTGGGGTTATTTGAAAGAAAAGGTGTACGTCGATAAGCCAGCAACAATTCAAGAGCTAAAGGATGAGATAATTCGGCACATTAACGGCATAGAACCTCAATTATGCCTAAGCGTCATCGAAAATCTGGACCATCGGATGGAGGTGTGCCGCCGAGGTCGCGGCGGCCACTTGGCCGATATTTTGTTCCATACATAATTGAACCATACCATATTATCATAATAAAAAGAATTGACAATAATTTCCTAAATAATTGGTGTTTTATTCAAAATCAACATCGGCCCTCAAAATTTAACCACTCTTTAGTTGAAAGTAACACTTTTATTTGAGTTAGATGATCGGATTTCCCCTTTAAAAATTACAAATTGAGAACGTTCGTTGATGTGGTTCGAGTCCATTGATCAACATCGTTGCAAAAATTGATTCGTTTTAGAGAGTACCCGCTATTATTCTAGTTATTTGGCAAGTCTTTTTCGTAAATAAATTGACCTTGTGGAAATCAAATGTGGAAACTATCAGGAGTACAAATTGAAAATGCGGGATTTTTTTCTATTTTTGAACGTTTATTCTGAAAAAATGGTAACAAATGAATTATTCAAAGTATTGTCCATCGCTAGCCACAACTTTTTCCCATCTTTCTGGCAATTTACGGATACCGTCGCGAAAAAATTCGGCCGGCTTGGCTGCTATCCAGTCATCGACCCATTTTTGGGCTTCTTCGTAAGAATGGAAGCGCTGGTCAGCTAGGCCATGTGTCATCGATCGGAAAAGGTGGTAATCGGAAGGAGCAATATCTGGGCTATACGGCGGGTGGGGTAAGACTTCCCATTTCAGCGTTTGTAGGTATGTTTTGACCGGCGCTGCAACATGTGGCCGAGCGTTGTCATGTTGCAAAATTACTTTGTCGTGTCTTTGCTCGTATTGTGGCCGTTTTTCTTTGAGTGCGCGGCTCAAACGCATCAATTGAGTTCGGTATAGTGCTCCTGTGATGGTTTCGTTCGATTTCAATAGCTCATAATACACCACACCCAGCTGGTCCCACCAAATACAGAGCATGAGCTTGGCGCCGTGAATATTTGGTTTGGCCGTCGATGATGATGCATGGCCGGGGTAACCATATGATTTTTTGCGCTTCGGGTTATCGTAATGGATCCACTTTTCATCACCAGTGACAATGCGATGCAAAAAACCCTTCCGTTTTTGCCGTTCGAGCAGCAGTTCGCATGCAAAAAAACGGCGCTCGACGTCTCTCGGCTTCAGCTCATGCGGCACCCAATGTCCTTGCTTTTGGATCATTCCGAGGGCTTTTATACGATGGGAAATGGCTTGTTGTGTCACTCCCAATGAATCTGCGAGCTCTTGTTGAGTTTGACACGAGTCTTCATTGAGTATTGCCTCCAATTCAGCATTCTCAAACTTTTTCACTTGGCCCGGCCGCTCTTTGTCCTCAACGTCAAAATCACCACTTCTAAACCGCACAAACCATCTCTCGCACGTTGAAACCGATGGAACATGACTCGGATAAGCCTCGGAGACCAATCGATGTGCTTCAGCAGCACTTTTCTTCAAATTAAAGAAGTAAATTAAAACTTCCCGCAAATGCTGTTTTGTTGGCACGAAACTCGACATATTGAGAGCTCAAAAAAACTATGAATTTGACACTGCGACAAATTGACACATACTGAAAATTAAAGCTATAAGACGTAGCTTTGACATGAACATAGTCACAGTACTGCCTGATGCGTATAGCGTTAGTAACGCCATCTGTTATCAAACCCGCATTTTCAATTTGTACCCCTGATAATATTCAATAATGACTGGTGAATAGAAAGAGATAGAATTTGTATTAAAGGACATATACGTGGATACATAGATATATATAATTATAAATTGTAAAGAGTGATAAATCTAAGCGACAATGATTTGACCAAATTTTTGATGGAAAATTTTTGGCAGTTCGCAACCCGGTTAGAGTCAGCGCCACCTAAGATCCCTGTGTTATCGATCTCAAAAAGATCTTTAACAATCGAATCATTAATTATTTTTGTCAACTCTGATTGCCTCACTCATTCATTAAGAATTAATGAGGCAACCAGAACTGACGATTTTTTACTTTTTAAAGAAATCGTGAAAAAAATATTGCCACAGCCCGGGTTCGAACCGGGAACTCCAGAATTCTAGCCTGGTACGTTACCAATTACGCCACCGCGGCTCTAGCAACATCAATTCACGATCTCTATTTTAATGTCAATTAATGCACCTTTGTTATTTTATTATACGCGGTCATATGTTTCTTAAGAGTGATAAATCTAAGCGACAATGATTTGACCAAATTTTTGATGGAAAATTTTTGGCAGTTCGCAACCCGGTTAGAGTCAGCGCCACCTAAGATCCCTGTGTTATCGATCTCAGGAAGATCTTTAACAATCGAATCATTAATTATTTTTGTCAACTCTGATTGCCTCACTCATTCATTAAGAATTAATGAGGCAACCAGAACTGACGATTTTTTACTTTTTAAAGAAATCGTGAAAAAATATATTATAAATTGTACTCCGTTGCATGGGACCATTGGAAAAATTAGTGGAACTTCAATTGCGTATAAGGGAACTCGAGGTTCTCGCGCAAGAACTCATTGAAGAATTCACGCCAGAAATTTTCGTAAATCAACTCGGTTTAGAACGAATAAAACAGCAAGAAAGAATAATTGCTAAAACATACGTGGGGAGAACTACAAGGAAAATAGCTTCCCCGAATATCAATTATAGAGAGTAATATTATATTTGTTTTAACCAAACAACGATCAAACTTCTTGTGTTGTTTCTGTACGATTCGCTCCGTAACATTAACTTCTTTGTACTAACATTTATATGAATTCTGTCAAACTACTAGGCGTTAAAACAGTTGGCATACAATTCTGAAAATATTTACAGAATTACAAACAGTTCTGTGATTCACTCCTACGTTGCTCATCTTAACAATCCTCTCTAACGATCACTAGCATCGTTCACCCCCATTCATCCCTCATAACAATGCACCTCCACCTGCACGTGCTACTCGTTCTGCCATAGGCCTTAAAGAAATTCACCGTCTCGCCTACACCAGCAGACAGCGTTCTCAAACCCTACCTCATCCATTAAATCCACCGTCTCGCTTACACCAGCAGACAACGTTCTAAAAACGCTACTTCATCCATTAAATCCACCGTCTCGCTTACACCAGCAGACAACGTTCTAAAAACGCTACTTCATCCATTCCGCTAAAATAGGCCTTTAAGAAATTCACCGGCTCGCTTACACCAGCAGTCAGCATTCTAAAAACCCTATCTCACATATCCACTTTTCAACCTAACACATGGGCAACCAGATTTGCCCGCGCACGTATCACTAACAACACAATCATCACGAAACACATTACACTAGTGGGAGAAATCCTATGTTTAGCCCCTCGCGTAAGTGAGGTCAAGGCTGACAAGGTTCGTTCACAAAACACGTTACACTAGTGGAGAAATCCTATGTTTAGCCCCTCGCGTAAGTGAGGTCAAGGCTGACAAGGTTCGCTCACGAAACACATTACACTAGTGGGAGAAATCCTATGTTTAGTCCCTCGCGTAAGTGAGGTCAAGGCTGACAAGATTCGCTCACAAAACACATTACACTAGTGGGAGAAATCTTATGTTTTAGCTCCTCGCGCAAGTGAATTCGGGGCTAGCAAGGTTCATTCACAAAATACATTACACTAGTGGGAGAAATCCTATGTTTTAGCTTCTCGCGCAAGTTAGTTCGGGGCCAGCAAGGTTCGCTCACGATACACCTACACTAGAGGGAGAAACCCTATGTTTTAGCTCCTCACGCAAGTGTGTTCGGGGCTAGCAAGGCTCGGTCACGAAATTTTTACAATTACCGATCCCAATCATTCATCCATGCCGAAAACCCGTAGAGCAGGAAGAAAAATTCAAGCACAGAAATGAAAACAGCAACTCTTAAAAACACAATACCAAGTTCCAACAATTGAGTGCAAATCGTATAACGAGCAAAATCCTAGAGTCTTTGACATTGAAATAGAATGCGATAATAAAACTATCCCTCTCGAAGGAAGAGAAATAACAGAATATAATAAACATTGTGACGACACAATTGTAGCATATAACGACTACTCGAGGTAATAAAGGAATAGAAATTTAAATTCTGGTAAAACCAATTGTCCTTTAACGGTAACAGTGAGTGAATCGTATAACAAGCAAAATTTTGGAGTCTCTAGCATCAAATCTACAAAAGATAACGAAGGTATCTTCCTTAACGAAGAAAAAATGGGTGTTTATCAAAGTCTCGAAATTCAATCTCTTGAATTACTTTTGACCGACAGAAATGAACGAATGTTCGGTACGCCGTAGAAGGACGCTGATAGCGAAAAACCATATATATAGCGTTCTGACAGGATCGTAGCTAATGAAACATTAATTGGGAGTGACCGGTGGGGGCCCCAAATAAATTAATAAATAATAATTTTCAGCTAGCTCGAGAGCTTTTCACCGGTGATGATAACGTCGCCGGTTTCGCGTAGGGTTTAAACTAGACGACCGGGATGACCTGCGACTTTACTGACCAGGTCATCCCGGTGCTGACTTTGTTAGCTTGGCCGGCGAGTGTTCCTCGTCGTCCAGGTGTTCCGTCAGACTGTTCATGAGGTCCAGCTTGACAGGAAAGTATATAACGATAGTTTATAAATATTAACCTATTTTATATATAAGGTAGTGCATTTTAAGTGATGATACCTTCTGCACACGACAATAAAGGACAATAAAGGTATAAAAATGACGAGTACGAACTATTTAGGTATTTACATTAATTTTATTTATTTTTATATTATTTCAGGCTGCACTTGGACAATAAGAAGGTGCTGTCGATCGTAAAAATACTGTCTAAATAGTTCGAATAAACCTTAATTCTCGTAATTTTTTTACTTTTATTGTCCTTTATTGTCGTGTGCAGAAGGTATCATCACTTAAAATGCACTACCTCATATATTAAATATTTTAATATTTATAAACTATCATTATATACTTTCCTGTCAAGCTGGACCTCGAGAACAGTCTAACGGAACACCTGGACGACGAGGAACACTGGCCGGCCAAGCTAACAAAGTCAGCACCGGGATGACCTGGTCAGTAAAGTCGCAGGTTATCCCGGTCGTCTAGTTTAAACCCTACGCGAAACTGGCGACGTTATCATCACCGGTGCAAAGCTCTCGAGCTAGCTGAAAATGATTTATTTATTTATTTATTTAGGGCCCCCACCGGTCACTCTCAATTAATGTTATATAAGCTACGATCCTGTCAGAACGCTATATATATGGTTTTTCGCTATCAGCGTCCTCCTACGGCGCGGCGTACCGAACATTCGTTCATTTCTGTCGGTCAAAAGTAATTCGAGAGATCGAATTTCGAGACTTTGATAAACACCCGAAAAAATAATAGGTTTTCAGGGACGCTTAGGTGAACGAACAGAGACGTGTAAAAACCATTCAGACAGTACAAAGGCAGATTGCGCGACCCTCTCTAACGAAGAGATACCTTATTTATTAAGGGAAATTACGTACAAAGCAAGCAGCAGTGAAGTCATACAGGGTGTCGACACAGAAATACCGAATAAATCTTAAATAAATCGCCTTAAGGGGTAACACCACTCTAGGAGGTCGAAAAATTACCTAATTTCAAGATTTTTTTCCGGGAAAACAACGAAAAAAATGAAAATTATGTGTAAGGTTCTTTATTGCCTATACATTAAAGTACGTATATACATTTTTTTATGGCAATCTAAAACATAATGGCGGCTGAGCAGGTGGTTGACTGAACGCCCACCATCAATGTAGAGCTCCGCGGCCGGAAAAGTTTCTCCTCCAATTGTGACTCTGGAACAAAAACCCAAAATTTTTTCAATTTCACATACAAAAAGCTCGAGAAAGACGTAGGAATTTTTTTTAGTCACTTTTTTTAAGAAACAGTGGACATTTGCAAAAAAAATTGTTTTTTTGCCTAAAAATATGCACTAAAAATGTTTATAACAAATGAAATATGCAACATAAAAAAAAATCCCTACGTCTTTTTCCGGATAATCTTGTTTGAAAGATACTGTCAAAATTTCGAGTCGATCGGTAAAGAATTGAGCGACTTATGTTTCCGGCCGTGTCAAAAAAAGTAGTTTTGAGAAAAACCCGTTTAAAGTTTTCCTTATGAAAAAATCATAGAAATTTGTTGTATACCTTAATCTGCGATGCCTGCCCCGTATAATTGACCTTCTAAATTGGTGTTCTCTTGTTCTTCGTCCTTTCTAGTCGATCTGGCAGCCTGCCTAGCCAATTTTGATGCGTCAGTCAGTCTCGTTTCAGCCACTGATACGCGGTGTTCGTCGGCTTCGCCGCAGAAATTGTAGCAATTTTGTCCGATTTTGATTCCGAGTGTTTGCATAATTTCCATAATTGAGATCATTCCGTCATTGTATACACAAATAGCAATATGTGTGACGATATCCAGAATTGTCTTACCACTAGACCTTGATTTAGGAGCCATCGCCCACACTGTTGCGTTGAAGGACTCGTTGCTATTTTGTGTGTAGCCACCGATACACCGAGTGAGAAGATCATCACTGCTTAATTCTTCATATATTGGTTTTATTGCTTCGTATACATATTCGGAAAGTGGTGTTTTATGATGATGATTTTCCAATGTATTGGTGGCATTCATTCGTTGCCACGAGCACCACGAATCTTCACCGGGCGGACATTGTTCGTGCTGCGGGTTTTCGTCCGTAGACATCTTATGATAAAGAGTCCCCCAAATGCCGTTCCGCATTTTTTCGATTGAGTCGTGGTTTCGACGTATCGCCAGGCCGTAATAAATCGATAATTCGTCAATTAATTTTCCGGTTAATTTTCCTTTTCCTCCTAGGCCCTTTGTTTTTGTTTTTAAATTGCGTAAACGAGTTCCCATGCGCTTTTGCACATGATCAATGCATTCTTTTTTTGTAACAGGACAATCTTCATAAGGCTCAGAATCTAAGATGCCTTTAAAAGTTTTGGAATCGCCATCTCCTATATAATTGGCATATTTAACATTATACAATTCTTCTGAACGATGAAACATCTCGATCACGGCGTCGACCTCCATTTTTCCGGCAGACCTGTCATGGTTCGCATTGCACTCGTCTGCGTGTTTTTTATGCCAGTCTTTAAAGTCTTCGGTGTGTAATTCTTTTTTCCAGTATTCGCACTGTTTACAATATTTGGATTTTACTACGAAATCGATTACTTTTCCGCTAAACCAGCCAATTAGAGTTACTAAACCGAATAACGATGAAAACCCGCGTTTTCGCCACGTTCCGTCACCAGATACACTTATTCCATGTTCTTGTCATTTTTCAATTGATCTGTTCTTTTCAATGTTAGCTGCAATATTCATACTTTTCTTACAAGCGGCTTCTGTTGCGATCGAAATCGTTGTTACTACCTTGTCGTAAAATGATTGAAAAATCGGCCTTGGTAAATCCATAAACGCGCAAAACTTCATCGTTCCATTCAAACCGATGCCGAGCATCCGCATTGCCAGAATAATTCTGCGATTAATTTCGTAGCTTTTGTCAACAAATGGGCAATTTGGCACTTCTTTTTTAGCACAGTTTGCACAAGAAATGACGATTTTAAAGCCTAAGCCACGTTTTCCATTTTCTGTAAATGTTACATTTGATTTACACTCTTTGCACACAACAGCATTCGAAATATCAGTAAAAACTGTAGGAAAGTTTATGATGCGGTAGCTAATAGCATTATCGACTTCAATGTTGTAGTCATCACAGGAGTCTTTCAATTTTTTTGCACTTGTACTAACTCTCGCATCGTTCGGCGTCTCCAATTCGAATCGGTTCAACGGTCGCCTACTTGATGATTTTCGTCTTTTTTCATGTCCACTGCTAAGTTTGGTCCCTTTTCGAATACGATTCACTTCACCGCCACTCATGATGCAAATTTTTATTAGTACACTAAAAAAATAGCGACAAAAAACCACAACATTTAACGAAGTGCAGCGAAAAAACCCACGTGTCGTGCGAATAGTTCAATTGTTACACCAACACTGAAGATTGAACTATACTACAAGCGTCCCAAATGGCGCGTCGCGCCGAGTCTTATACCTGCTCCGAGCGCGCAGCAGGTGGCTACGGTCGGGATCAAAATTCAGGCACTTCAACGATTGTACACCTTATAAATGATGTTGTGTCTTATTCTTAAGACCCTTAGGCACCTTTTAAGCGAAAAAAAAAAATCGATTTTTGGAAAATTCTAGAGTGGTGTTACCCCTTAAATCTTAAATAATTCGTTACTCCAACCACGCTCATATCCTTTCACGAATGCTGCTTTAGCTGTACTCATACCTACCAAGTCACCGATGCTGTATTTAGGCTTTTTAATTTTTCTCGCGTTACGCTCGTAACGCCGTGCTAAATTTTCTCGGGCTATAGAGGCATTTTCGAGGGTTACCTCGCTCGGAGGAATACGCGTTCCGCTGTGTCTAGTGTCATTATAAGCATATCAAAAATTTTGTAAAACACCGATGTAACGCTTATTTTGTGTGTATGTAAAGTAACGCCACATTCACTCTTTTATTGTGCGATTAAAGCATTCGGCAATCGAGGCTTTTATATCAGGGTTACGAGCAGTGCAAAAAACGATATTCTTTTTCTTGAGAATTTGCTGAAATAGAGTGCTGATAAATTCTGTAATAATTAAAATTTTTCCCTTTTATTTATATTTAATTTTATTATTACTCTCATGTGTTGACATTCATTTATTCACCCTTTCTAGGTACAATTACAAAGAACGAAGGGATCGATACAAATACACATCATTTGACAAGATACGATAATTATTCGACTCACTTTATTTTTGTGGAAATGAAGTCATTGTCTTTCTAATTCATAACCGCAAACAACGACATTGATGATTGTATTTTGTACATGGTTTGAATCTGATAATTGAATTTATTTGATTACATTATAAGGGTGGCACGAGAAAAGTCGGATGGTCTACTTTATAAACATATGTTAACTGTATTGCAGAATCACTGTATACAATTATATTAGACAGGGAGGATCACAAATGGATCTTCGACCAAGAACATAATAAATCAATTCCTACTTTATATATATAATATTTCTATTTTCATCACATAGTATTTTATATTGACAGAATAAATCCTAGCCAGACACATTAATTACGAAATGACCCATTGATTACCATGAAGGCCATCGAAGATTCAGAAGCCTCGGCTCCTTTATATATTAAATCATCAAGTGTATTTTTAGTCTTCTACGCCACAGCGAGATTACCAGATAATGAATATCACATCAATAACAGGATACAGTGGCAAGTGTTACACACACTTCCTTTTAAATTGACAACGTAATGTCATGTAATGACAAATTAATCTCTGACATGACGTCTTAACCTCTTCCAAGAAGATTACAGATTTACCAGTTCTATAAATATGAAACCGGAATTTGCCCATAGATGGCCCTAGCTGTCAATGTAGTTACCGTCAAACCGCGTCATTGGCGCCATTTCCTTGTTGACATCTCTGACAAAGATTTTCAACTCACAACAATACAAGTTTCATACAACAGCATAGTTTGTAATAGCGTTGAACATGTCGAATTTTGTGCCTGGAAACTACGATTTGCGGACAGCATTGATTTTCTGTTACCAATTGAAGAAAACTGCTGCAGAATCGCATCGAATGCTTGTCGAAGCTTACGGTGAGCATGCTCTTGGTAAATCACAGTGCTTTGAGTGGTTTAAAAAATTCAAAAGTGGCGATTTTTACGTGAGAAACGATGAACGTGAAAGACCACCGAAAAAGTTTGAAGACAGCGAATTGCAAGCATTGTTGGATGAGGATGACGCTCAAACGCAACAACAACTCGCGGATCAATTAAATGTGACACAAGAAGCCGTCTCAATACGTTTGAAAACCATGGGAAAGATCCAGAAGATCGGAAAATGGGTTCCACATGAACGGAATAAAAGACAGCAGGAAAACCGAAAAACCACTTGCGAAATGCTGCTCGCCAGGTACAAAAGAAAGTCATTTCCCCATCGAACTGTAACTGACGATGAAAAGTGGATATATTTTGAGAATCCTAAACGTAAAAGATAATGGGTAACTCCAGACGAACACACAGCAAAACTGGTCAAGGAAACGATTGAGGCGTTTAGTTGGGAAATACTTTCGCATGCGGCTTACTCACCAGACTTAGCTGCGTCCGATTACTACTTATTTGCATCGATGGGACACGCACTTGCTGAGCAGCGCTTTACTTCTTACGAAAGTGTACGAAAATGGCTCGATGACTGGTTTGCCTCAAAAGAGCAACAGTTTTTTTGGCGTGGCATCCACAAATTGTCAGACACGTGGGCAAAATGTATAGTTAGCGATGGGCAATACTTCGAATAAAATATTTTTTATCATTTTCATACAATAAACGTGTATTTTCTATACAAAATTCCAGTTTCATATTTATAGACCTGGTATAAGTCTTAGCTCATTTCTCTAATTCATTATCAAATGTATTTCAAGTCGTTGAGCCTCGACGCAATGACCAAATCACTAATCTCATGCATATAATAGTGTAACCTTGCTAAATTTCACACATCATTCTAGTTGATCAACAGAATAATATCATGTATTAACAAATCAATAACTAAGATGACGCAGAGCTCTCTTTCAGAAATATCCAGAATGTATAAATCTTGGCTCCTTCACACTGCAAACTGTCCAGCGAACCTCACGCATTCTATGCCTCGGAACATTTACTCAGAAGGAATATCACATATATTACCAATATAAATTTGCAAATTTCACAGACCAGAAATATCATGAGTTCATGAGCACCCAAATTCATAGTTAAGCGATTTCAAATGACGTGACATATAAGTTACATTAACGTTGGGTATAGATTTGATAAGCTCACGCGCAGTGACAAGTTCACTTCGCAATGTGTTAACAAGATAGATTAATCAACACGTAATGACTTCTTATTATTACACATATTTAAATATTAATCAGCATCATCTTATTTACAGATTCAGTCATGACTCCTTTCTCAATACGAAAACATGTTGAATTACACGCCAAATATCAGGGGTACAAATTGAAAATGCGGGTTTGATAACAGATGGCGTTACTAACGCTATACGCATCAGGCAGTACTGTGACTATGTTCATGTCAAAGCTACGTCTTATAGCTTTAATTTTCAGTATGTGTCAATTTGTCGCAGTGTCAAATTCATAGTTTTTTTGAGCTCTCAATATGTCGAGTTTCGTGCCAACAAAACAGCATTTGCGGGAAGTTTTAATTTACTTCTTTAATTTGAAGAAAAGTGCTGCTGAAGCACATCGATTGGTCTCCGAGGCTTATCCGAGTCATGTTCCATCGGTTTCAACGTGCGAGAGATGGTTTGTGCGGTTTAGAAGTGGTGATTTTGACGTTGAGGACAAAGAGCGGCCGGGCCAAGTGAAAAAGTTTGAGAATGCTGAATTGGAGGCAATACTCAATGAAGACTCGTGTCAAACTCAACAAGAGCTCGCAGATTCATTGGGAGTGACACAACAAGCCATTTCCCATCGTATAAAAGCCCTCGGAATGATCCAAAAGCAAGGACATTGGGTGCCGTATGAGCTGAAGCCGAGAGACGTCGAGCGCCGTTTTTTTGCATGCGAACTGCTGCTCGAACGGCAAAAACGGAAGGGTTTTTTGCATCGCCTTGTCACTGGTGATGAAAAGTGGATCCATTACGATAACCCGAAGCGCAAAAAATCATATGGTTACCCCGGCCATGCATCATCATCGACGGCCAAACCAAATATTCACGGCGCCAAGCTCATGCTCTGTATTTGGTGGGACCAGCTGGGTGTGGTGTATTATGAGCTATTGAAATCGAACGAAACCATCACAGGAGCACTATACCGAACTCAATTGATGCGTTTGAGCCGCGCACTCAAAGAAAAACGGCCACAATACGAGCAAAGACACGACAAAGTAATTTTGCAACATGACAACGCTCGGCCACATGTTGCAGCGCCGGTCAAAACATACCTACAAACGCTGAAATGGGAAGTCTTACCCCACCCGCCGTATAGCCCAGATATTGCTCCTTCCGATTACCACCTTTTCCGATCGATGACACATGGCCTAGCTGACCAGCGCTTCCATTCTTACGAAGAAGCCCAAAAATGGGTCGATGACTGGATAGCAGCCAAGCCGGCCGAATTTTTTCGCGACGGTATCCGTAAATTGCCAGAAAGATGGGAAAAAGTTGTGGCTAGCGATGGACAATACTTTGAATAATTCATTTGTTACCATTTTTTCAGAATAAACGTTCAAAAATAGAAAAAAATCCCGCATTTTCAATTTGTACTCCTGATATATGCGCATTGATACTAGCACTCGAAATACACTGTGGATAATAATTCCACCTTAATTTCGTACAGTAAGGCGTTTACTTATCTTAAAATTCGTTGTGTTAAAAATTCTACGACAGTGTGATTAGTTGTCACATAGCATGACGGTTAGGAATATGGCGACGGGACGTTGCTCCGCGTGCTATGAACGGCGCTTGTGCCGTATACGTGGATCGGGCAGATCCTGCTGAGTATGAATTTCTTTGCGTGGACTGGTTTATTTTTCCAAGGTATCCCTTTTTAGACAACGTGGTTCCTCCAAAATACATATTACATCGTGCTTTCCGTATGATGTGTGGAAGCATTCAACAATGCCCCTTCAATAGTGCCCAACAACCCTATATTCATGATTTACAGGGTTGTTATTCGTTGTCAAATTTTATTGACCAATATTCCTTTTTTCTTCTTTTGAATAATATAAATTTATAAAAATATCGTACCTGAAGTCTCGCCCACACTTTCACACACCCGATTCGCGCTTTATTTCTTCAGATGGCTAATTTATCTTGCAATTATACATCGATTACCGTTCGAATTAATTACTACTATTGTAATAGTAGTAATATTACTACTATTACATGGCCTCGGGCCAGATCTCTGGAATATCTCGTACGATGGAATTCTACGGATGGAAATGCCAGACGACACGTACCTGATAGGATACGCGGACGACGTCGCCGCGGTCATCACAGCAAGAGACCCCGAACCGGCACAAAGGCGTCTTAACCAGGTCATGAGGCGGACACATCAATGGATGGGGGACCACGGCCTCAGCCTAGCCACGCAGAAGACGGAGATAGTAGTTCTCACTCGGAAGAGGATCCCGAACATACTGCGCATGCATGTCGGAAACGAAGAAGTGGAAACGAAGGGTGCAGTGAGGTATCTCGGCATCACCATGGACACCTAACTAACCTTCTGGGAACACATCAGGAAAGCGACAGACAAAGCGGCGACTATGGTCGCAGCGCTGAGCCGTCTCATGGCGAACGTGAGAGGACCAATGACCAGCAAACGCCGGCTTCTGATGTCGGTGACGCACTCGATTCTCCTCTATGGAACAGAGATCTGAGCGGACGCACTGGAAGCGGAAAGCCGAAGGAAGCGTATAGCCGCGGTACAAAGAAGAGGAGCCCTGAGAGTGGCCTGTGCATACCGAACGGTATCAGGACCAGCGGCCCTGGTCATTGCTGGAATGGTACCCATCGAGCTCCTCGCGAGAGAGAAGAAACGAGTCTGCCTACGACGAGCTGAACACGATCGACAACAAATAAAGAAACAGGAGAGGAATCACACCATGGAGGTTTGGCAGGGCATGTGGGACAGTGACGCACGAGGAAGATGGACAGCCAGACTCATCAAACATCTGGCCCTATGGACAGATCGTAAGCATGGGGAAGTGACTTACTACCTGACCCAACTATTGAGCGGGCATGGCCACTTCAGCGCATACCTTCACAAGATCGGGAAAGTGGAAAATCTGCGGTGTATCTACGAGGATTCTGAACGCGACGACGCTCATCACACCTTCTTCGAGTGTAATCGATGGAGGGATGAGAGGGAAAGGATGGAGGAGTCACTAGGTGTTATCACCCCAGAGAACATAGTGGCATCGATGCCGATCAGCGCGGAGAAGTGGGATGCGGTGATAAATTTTGCCGAAACAGTCCTACGCCAGAAGAAACAAGAAGAAAACAACAGAGTAATAGCCGGAGCAGACAACAACTAGTTGGACATTGTGAGCATAGTGAACAGTGCAGTGCGAGAAAATAGTGCCGAGTCCAGTGAACCACAGTGAAGTGTCACAGTGGAAACAGTTAGGGCATTAGCGCGTCAGTTAATGGAATTGAGCAGAACATCACAGCTTGTGCCGGACCGCGGCCATGAGCAAGCAGGAAAGAGTGAAAAGGCCTGGAAGGCAAAGGAACAGAACGACCCTAACGAAATGCGAAAGCGGTTCCGGGGTCGTTACACAACATCTGGAGAAAGGGTTGGTGGTTTTGAGTGGGTATAAATCCTACACTATTGAGGAGTGCGGTCCCTCCTCTCTGTCTTTGTAAAGATTTTCCACCACCCCTCGAAAAAAAAAAAAAAAAAAAAAAAAAAAACTACTACGGATGCTGCACTCTCGCTCACCAAGCTCTATGCTACGCGGACGCAAGCGATACGTGATGGGGGCTCTAGCGTCCTTCAGATTCTTAGTATATATTACTCACCTCACGCGGCGCTATTTGGACATTTTCATTGGTGTCGTCAGTAATCAGCTTTATTACATGATCGCCTAACGAAACTAACGATTGGGATCGCCACACGAACCCATTCTTACAATTCTTTGCCTCGATCAGTTTGCAATTGCTGTAGGCGTCGATTGTTACTGCGTGCGAGTATGCGTGTGAGACCGCGGGCAACGTTTGCATTCGTTTTGTCACGCAAAGCCTCGACCCACGCGTATTTGATCGACACGTCGATAACAACAGGTATATATGCGTACCCATCGTTGTACGTGGCTATCGACCGAAGATCAGCTAAATCAGCTTCCCATACATCGTCTATATTACTAATGTTGTACGTACGACGGGAAAATCGTCGACATACGAGACGATGCTTGTTATATGAATCCTGTGCCTCGAGCCATCGTAAAACATTTTTTCGCGCTACTCTTCGATCGACCTGGGCCAAATTTTTTGCTCGAGAATAGGAGGCAGGATGAGCGGTGTCATAATAGATTTTTTAAAGAATTTTCATAATCTTAACAATGACCAGTTGAATGGGCCTTTTTCTTTTTCTGTTCTAACTGTGTGGGGGATCGATATTCACTGGGGTGTCGTTGACTTTCTACTTGTGCGATGTTTTGCAATTGTTCGTCTTCTTCTTCATCCCCCTCCTCCCCCACGATGATGTCGTTTTCCGTCGTGAGCATTATATCTCTGTTTGAGTGTGCGGTCTCGGCCTCGTTGTTGTTGTTGCTACTGTTGCTGCTGTTGTTGCTGGTACTATCACTATCGCGTGGTAAAATAAGACGCCGCTGCGGTGTCGAGGATGATGTAAGTGTAGGCTCGTGTAGTAACTCGGGATTGCCGATAAATTCGCGTGGCATCTGTATCGCTCGCAGGAGTTTGGCAAACTGAGATCGACCGATGGGTTTCTCGCGTTTTGTAGCTCGCATAGCATCGTTACAAGATCAACGATATTGGAATTTGAAATTCTTCTGCCGTCTATGGAAACAACGCCGTTACGATCACATGACATTTTTTTACCAACGAAGCTGCGATGCAAATTTCGAAGCAACGATATTGCTTTAGATAAAATTTTTTTTGATACGCTATCGATAATAAATGTGTCATTGAGGCGAGATTTAACTGTGTTCATTAAAACGTCGTCGATTTTATTCTCGTGACTATCGAGTATTGCTATTTTTCGTTTTGACGAAATATTCGGTACGGTATTTTCGTACTGGATCAAGTGAAGATAAAGCCTGCTGGTATGCTATCCATTTCTCGTAGGAGTAGTAGTAGTAGTAGTAGTAGTAGTAGTAGTAGTAGTAGTAGTAGTAGTAGTAGTAGTAGTAGTAGTAGTAGTAGTAGTAGTAGTAGTAGTAGTAGTAGTAGTAGTAGTAGTAGTAGTAGTCGTAGTAGTAGTAGTAGTAGTCGTAGTAGTAGTAGTAGTAGTAGTAGTAGTAGTAGTAGTAGTAGTAGTAGTAGTAGTAGTAGTAGTAGTAGTAGTAGTAGTTGTAGTAGTTGTAGTAGTAGTAGTAGTAGTAGTAGTAGTAGTAGTAGTAGTAGTTGTAGTAGTTGTAGTAGTAGTAGTAGTAGGCACAAGAAGCAACTTGACATATCACACACAGTGCTCGATGATGATTTTCCTCTTACCACTCCAATTTCCTCTTTTGGCGGGTAGTCGTCGAAAAATTGTCGCGTGCCTCCCAAGATGATTCTTTTCAACGTTGTTCAGACTCACGTTTCCCTGCAAAACGTTTACAGCGCACTCGCAGATACCATGTACGACCGCTACATCTGCTTTCCACTACATTGCACGTCGTTGCTTTTCCTTCAGATAACACAGCGCTTGCAATATATCTATTTGCTTTTTATCACGAGGTCCGCGCAACGTCATTACAAGCGCATTACTGGTACATCGCGCGTCGCATTGCGAGCCTTTACTGCTTTTTGTGGCACGTAAACGTAATGGTATTGGTCATCAGGAAATATACAAGCGCGAAATCGACAATTATCAAACGTCGATTGTTTCATGTCGAATAATAGATAGCCGTGAGGTGCAGCTGTTGCATCGAAATATACCTCCTACAAAAATCGCGGATTCTCGGGACATACCTGACGGGCTAGATGCTGAATTTGCGCGCCATCTCGCGGATTTTTCAAAACAACGATATAATTACCGTTTAAAGAGATATCGCGCTGCCCGTGACCCCGATGGAAGAGATTTTGCGTGATGAAAATGACACTAAGGTTTTTGTGTTGGCTACTTTTGGTGAAAAGATCGACCACAGTATTGTTGGATGCCTCGCGCATTAGATCGTCAATGACCACAATTTTAGGTCTTGTATCATTCGAGTAGTCTGCTGCTTGCGGTAAACCCTCGCAAATTTCGATTTTATCACCGTACTCTGAATACCGGAACTGCCACTCTGAGTTATAAAAGAGTACACGCTCGACGGGACACCCGTCATTTCGCGCATGTATTTAAAGAATTTTTTGACAAAATATGTTTTACCACAACCCGTAGGACCGCTTATCACGGCTGTCCATGGATGTTCCCAACGTGTATCCATATCGATGAGTGTCTATCAAAATCAATCAGCTGACTCTTGAATAAGCTTATACCGCGACGATCGCGGCGGCAGCGGCGGCGGCGACCCCGCGGCCTTAGCCATTTTTGCAGCCTTGACGAGCTGATAAGGCGCGGCGCGTCTGTGCTACCTAATGAGGCGCGGGCCCGCAGTATAAGCTGGTGTTTACACCGTATGTAAATTAAATAACGATAGTTTTTATATTTCTCTCAAATAAAGCAATATTTTTATTTCACTATGCATACATCTCTATGTGCAAATTATACGAATCATGTAATTCTAAACAGCAATATTATGTCGACGGAGGTAGCACGAGAAAATCAGAACAAAAGGAAACACTCGATAAGAAAGACGGGACAAAGGGAGTCAACGATGAGAAAGTCAAAACAAAAGAGAACGGTAAAGAGACAGCAGCTACGGGTACGAATAGCAGCACAAAAAGAACGAGCAGACAACGGCTTTATACATAATAAATAAATTTTTTTCCAATGTATTGTTCACAGCCAATATGATACATGAAATTAGACAAAAAGATTATTTTTAAATATCGAGAATTCAACCGTAAAACTATATACTTTTTTGCGTTAAACTAATTAGCGTATTTCACAATAGCCGGTACAGTAGAGTACATCTCGTGCCGCTTTCGATTCGTATTAACAGGTTCGCATGATTTCGTTTCTTTACGCGTTACTACATGATGAAATTCCGTGCGTAGAATAGCGTCAAATTAAAAAATAATAGGTACGCTCCTTGCTCCTATCACGAAAGATCGTAATGCGTTATAATTTACGTGACGGTTGATCGCAAAGTTTAGCGTGATACCCTTAACCTTACATTTTTCAATAATCGTATCGTCGGGTTTCCGAACAAAGTATGCGTAAAATATTGGTCCTCCCGAAACGAACGAAGTTATATAACTACCAGGCCCGTATTCACTTAATTCATCTGTGAGATCTCCTAGAAGTAGACCGATTGGCGGCTCATACTCGTTACAATCGGGGCGACTCACGTAAATACAGGAGTCCGTATTGCAGTACAATATTCGTCGCCCGAGGCCCTCAAGATAACAAGATAGTTTTAGGCGCGCCTGTGCCATCGTTTATGCTGCAATCACGGCATTTGATGTTGGGGATTGTTGCATAGCATCGCGGTTGCGCACATAGTTTACATACATGATCTTGTGATTAACCGGTAGCATTCCCGTCACTTCAATCCCCGGACTCGTTAGTAAATTCATTAGTTCCGCGCGTGTGAAAACGATAACGGTTTTCGTGAGATTCTCATGTTGACCAAATTTTCCCCAGAATAAATTAAGAGCCAATTTTGCGAGCGAACGTAAACCCGGATTTGACTGCAAAGCACTTCGCTCAAGATATACACCCTCAGACTCCTTGTACAATTCTGTAAAACGCGCTATTACTTCCTCGTCATCGTGACACTGTGTTGGCGGTCCACTCGCCTCCTGTTTCATTTTTAGGAATGTATCGCTGTACTCGGCAAAATGACCGCCTCGTCGCGTTGTCGAGTCATACTGTACACTTCACGAGACCCTCGACGACACTTAGATCATTTACAAGTCCTACGAGTTCTCGACACTCGTCACTTACATACAATTTCGGATGTCCATCGGGATATTTTCCAATCTTACACACCCATGGATAGAGCGAGCACACATCCACATAGCGTATCTGCTCCTCATTCGCAACGTCGCACAGTGGGACAGATCTCAGAAAAGTTGGCCAAAAATAGAAAGATTTTTTTAATTTAAACGTACAACGGTATATAAGGGTTATCGAGGTCGCTGATTACGAATTTGATATTATAATTTCAAAATTCAAAATGGCGGATCCAATATGGCCGACCACTTCATTAAAAATTGTTCGGAATTTCATATAAATTGGTATATAAGGGTATTCAAGGTTGCTAATAACGATTATAATATTACAATTGCGAAATAAAAAACAGTTTGTGTTTGATTGATTTTTATTTAAAAAATTGTCGGAGTAGCAGTTATTATGTAATAATGCGTACAGTTAAGAAAATAAGTAAATAAGAAAAGAAATTTTTAATCAGTCGCTATCACTGTCGGGAGAATTACCATGATCGAAATCAGAGTCAGTATCATGCTTATCAGAAATTTCTAGAACATTTTGAGATTTATCATCATCAGGGAAAAATAAAACTCTAGGGTCTCCGATGACAAATTTTTACTTTTTAGTGTAATGTTTTTATAGTGTCGTTTTGAACATGTAAAATTCTTTCTGATGTGTAATTTAAGAGTGCTTGTACACTGACTTCCGCACGAGTCTCAATTATCTGTATATTTGATGGGTAACATCGAAGTTCGGCTTGTGTAATTGTTTGATAACAGGGATATATAGTATAAGAGCGTTGTGTTTTTTCATCGAATTTCTAATAAGCATGTACTGATATTTCGATAACTTTTCTTCAACGACATCGGACAATGCCTCATCAGCAGACATTTTAATAATGGGAGGAATTGCTGATAATTTTAACGCTGCTCTGTATTTATCAGCTCGCGTTGGTGACTTTGTTGTGATTTCTTTGACGATGCTGGCAGCACTAGAGGCCCCAGAAGAACGCAGGCTGATTTGAGTTGCTAACGATAATTCCAATGTGCTTACTGTGTTACGTAAATCAGTGGATTTTCTTCTTTTGCTTCGATCACCTGCTTTCTAAACTCCATACTTGGTCGAAGCTCCACGCTTCTTCGATTCCTTGGATTTTGATTTCGCTGTACTCGTTGTCACCGTATTCGAATCCGCAGGTTCTTCATTAGTCGTCCAAACATTCTGTGGAGTACATAATGGAATTAATGTGAGAAATTTTGAATCTTACTTTAAGTTTTTTTAATAATTCAAATTAAATTTACATATTTCTGTATTAAATTTCAATACTCACGTTAATAATCGTGGAAGAACAAAGCCACTCTTCATTGTTTTGAAGAAAGCGTTCTGTTGTTCTTTGAGATCGTTTCCATCTTCTTTTAAGGTTGGACAACAAGGTCTTCAAAGATTATCGATCCTCGTCATGGATTTGAAAACAACATTCCATCTTTGTAACAAAATGTTGTACCAAACATTTAAGTTGCGTTGTCAAGTCGAGTTCAAATCGTTTCGTATGATCTCGAACAGTTCTCGACGAGTACAGATTATTTTATCAATACGCGATTCTAAAATACAGACATAATGCGATGTAATATTAAGTAAAAACACATTACTCATATAATAAGCTTTATTTAATTATAAATAAGAAAAATTGTATGTATACACAATAATATTTTCGCGGACTGTTATTCGAATGATTAATTGTAAAAATGATACAAATTTAATAATACATTAAAATAAGACACGCGGTATATATATGAAAATTATCAAAAAAAGCAACAGTATGCTTTTCTACATATTTCAATAGCAGGTAGTCCCGGACCCCTGCTGTGTGCCTCTGCGTCGACCCTTACCTGACAAAGCAGCTGCTCGGCGTGGCGTATTTCTAACCTCAAAAGTACAGAGGCAGAGACTGGCAGAATTTTCTTCCAGATTCTATTACAAAACATCGTAAACTATATGCTCCATATCTCAACTTCTTGATTCTCGCTGAATAGATTACTTTTTTGCTAATTTACGGTGAAAATTTTACAAGAAAAACCATTATGTAGACACATCTTTGACATGATTTCTAACACACGCGAATATAAATTAATGAAAACGTTATATATGTAAATATTCTACATACCTTTCTTAACACCCTCCATCAAACAGAATTGAAAAAGGACATTGGAGTAAAAAGTTACACGCACTTGAAGTAGCAATGAATTTCGGAGCCGCTACACGTGGTTTACGCTGTGCCGAGAATGAGCAACTTTGAACTAACGTAGCGTCTCAGGTATAAAATATATCACACTTCCCTTTTGGTATAACAAGCACCAAAGTCCCCTCTACAAGATTCTATGGTACTAAACTCATTCGGTGATTATCATTTTTTCGATTTTTGGCCACCTTTTTTCAGATCTGTCCCACTATGCGTCGTACGAGCTTACAAAATTTTCCGTTCGACCGCCAAAGAATGCATTGCATGGTTCAAAAGGCCCCTAGAGTGTACCCTTCCGATCTGATTCACCCGGAAATAAGAACGGTAAGCTTGTATCGCTCATCCATTGTATCGCCGAATTTAGTTCGAGCATCTCTATTCACGCGATAACATCGCGGACAACCATGCCAAAAGCAACCGTCAAATTGAAGAACGTGATGGACCCCCGCATCCGCGTAGTATCCGTCGACAGCTGGTAGGCCGGTCGGAGGGCGATCTCTCTCGTGCGTCCAGCATGAGCGATAACACAGTTGCGCTCACGCTCGAGCCATACGAGCCATACAACGGCCTTGCGAGACTGCTTATCGCCCCAGCAATACCCCCCCTGGTGGTAACACCGCAATGCGATCTTTCTCTCGAGAAATAACTCTCGAAACGCTAAACACGCTCGTCTCAAAACCATAACATCTGTACGACAATATTGCACAAATTGCGTCGCAAAATCAAATTTATAATCGACGCGACACGATTCTTCCTCATACCATTTTGAAAATCGCTCGCGATCCGCTGAGAACATGGTATCGGGTGAGTAAAAATGCACAGCCGGCAGAGGACCTGAGTAATTATGATATTCCGGTGTGTTAAATAAATGGGGAAATGTACCTTTTGCCACCTCATCAGCGAAACCAAAGGCCTTAGGTAAAGCGCTAAGAGCCATGGGTAAATAGTTTAGACGATGGAAAAAAACGACATCGCCAATCTGCATCGAGACAATCTTCGTACCATTCATAATCAGAGAGGGCAACTGTATTTTTTGCACTTCGATTAAATACCGTAGAATAAATTGCGCGTCAAAACCTCTCGCATTTTGAGCAATACAGTCTTTTTGAAATTTTGCGATAATGCCAATTTCACGAGCTCCCCAAGAGGATCGTCGATAAACACGAATTCACGTTTACTACAGTCAGTACAATCGGTCTCTATATCTGTGATATCCAGTCATGTCATACATACTCATTGTGTAACACATAAATACGGCTCGTGAATTCGTGTCGATTTATCATCGTGCAATTGTTTGTGTTGCTGCGTCTCAAAATCATAAAATGAAAATATCGTGGAAGGCTTGTCTTTGTTCTCCTCCTTTTGCACCTCTGGTTTCTTAAGAGGGGCTATAAAACACGCATGCGTAGACGGTCGGGTTTGCTTGCATGTAATACAAAACGATATACCACATACATGCATCTTTTTATGTGTGGTTTTAATCATACGCGAGCAGCCTCTACAGATTTTTAATGCTTTACAGACGCTGTACCGTCTATATTTACGAGACGTGATGACCGCGGAGCCCTCACCCTTGTGATGAGCGAGGCAAAAAGCACCAAAGAACGAACGATTACAGTCTGTGCAATACTCAGGCTGAGAGTCTCTATTGTCGTTGCAATTAGTGGATTTATAGCGTGCAAATTGATAGCTA
The DNA here is from genome assembly GCA_963942595.1 of Cylloceria caligata. NCBI lineage: Eukaryota > Metazoa > Arthropoda > Insecta > Hymenoptera > Ichneumonidae > Cylloceria > Cylloceria caligata. The sequence continues at coordinate 25,727,568 of OZ012710.1, forward strand.
CAGCGACGTTCGAGTACTCGAATATACTTGGAATTACATTGTGCGCAGAACCCCCGACTACCTAGCGCACCAGCGAGATTTAATATTGGCTGGTAATGATGAGAACGCTCGTAATAGAGAATAAAGAGTGTATGATTAATTTTACCTATTGCAGAGAGTACGGATTTTCGCCCATCCTACAGAGCCGGAACGCGTTTTCCGAAGGTGAGAAATTCATAAACAACAATGGCTATACCCTCGTGAACCAAGTATTCCTCAAAGAGCTGAATTCCGCGCGCACCGCACCCTCTGGATGGTGTCGTTACCCCTGCATTACGCGTGAGCTCTATCGCTGCTGTATATTGCGCACCTCGAAGCCCGTTCCGAATTTGACACCATCGTCTGTGTAGCTCGCCCGCACGCATTTGACTGCGTTCGGCATGCGCTCGGGCAGTGACAAGGGATCGTTGTAGACACAAATTATCGCGATTACTTATGCGTAAAATTGACTTTTTTGCTATAGACTCATGTGTAAGCCTAGTGCCCACACTAGCTCCTTCGACGCCTCGTATTATACATGTCGTCATTCTACATGTACCAGCGTCTATTCGAAATTCGCGCGCGCTCTAAGCTACATTATTAATTTGTCGCCATATATCGTCGGGAACGATATCACGAGCTGGTCGAAATGATAACCATACAGGTCCTTGCGCGAAAGACGGTACGCTCAGAGTCATACCCACATAATCATGTCATACGCACGATTCTGTAAGGCGCGTGAGAACATCTCGTACACCTCCCTCGAACCATGTCAGATGATCGATACCGTCCAGTGGCTGACGAAAATAAAAATCTGTCTCTCGACCCTGCATCCTAAAGCGTGGGAAATAGCATCTCTGCTCATTGTCGATACCGAAACGTTCACCAGGAGGCAAAATATCACCACCCCGTGCAGCAGTCCTTCCATCGCCAGTCTGTCCACCTGCAAGCATAATTAAACCATTTATTAGAATTTTTATTTCATTCAATTAAAATTTTTGTTTGTCGCTAGCTATATACTATGTATATAATTCGTGTAACGTAAGAATTACAAACTTATATTTGCTTCTAGTCCTCGAATCCGTCAACTGCACCCGGGAACCGCCGACGCATTTCGTAAAGCAACTCGATTGTGGGCGGTCTCGGCACAGTGAATCGTGCAGAGCGAAAAACGTTTGAGTCCGACTCGTACCCTGTTTTTTCATTTTACTTTTATTATCCCCGTAATTTTTTCATTTTTGTCAGCGTAATTGTATTATTAAAAGCTTACCTGAATCTACCGGGTCCTCCTCCTCCTCCTCCTCGTCATGGTCCTCATCCTGCTCCTCCTCTTCTTCTTCTTTTTCTTCCTCGTTGTCTGTATTACTATTGGTATCATCGTTTGAACTGTATTGTCGCGATGGACCTGCGACGGATCCATCTGGTTATCTCGCGGGGCCGGCCACGAAAAGACCGTTTGTTGGTTTATAACCGCAGAATGGCTGGGTAAAATTTATCCAACGATACCCTGCGGAGCTGTCACCATCGTTGTCCCTACTATGATCATCTGAATCGGTTGTACCCTTCTCATCGAAATCATAGGTGTCGGATCCCATTTCTTCGTCTTCATACCGTCGAACTATATAAAAATCTTATGAAATAAAGGAAATAAAATAAAAGTAATTAACGCTATATATTACTTACGTCTTTCATTGAGTATGGGGTGCAGAGCAGGCTCATTCAGCCAACTGCCACGACGAATAACACGCACCACCGAATCAATAATTATTTGATTATCAAACAATCCAATATTATGCGCGTCAACTGAATAACGCTGATGACACTCGCACAGCATACCGCGAATTTTACGAACAACCGCCTGTGTCGGAAGTTCCTATAAGGTGATCTGTAAATTTCTTCTCTCCCACCGTGAACGCAACGACGGTCTACGCTTCAATATAAACTCTATCAATTTTCTTATCAATGAGCGCTTAACCACTCTGAACATGATTGTGCTGTTAAAATAGTAGTAACCACAATAAATCAGACAATTAACAAGAGATTTTTCAAAGCGGCTCACTTTTATATAAATTCCTTTAACACGCTCTTTCTCTCTTTCTCTCTCTGCATATACTGCAGCGATGTAATGAATACGACTAACCAAGAAGATGGCCGCACGCGATCACTTTACAAAAGCAAGATGAAATTTCGTCGACGAATATTATTTAGTTTTCATGACACATCTTATCTGTATGTCGAGATGTGCGTGTGCATATAGGTGCGCGAGAGGATGCGACAAATATCAAAGGATATTGGTGAGCAATTTTCAGTCGTATGATTTGCAGTATCAAAAGAAGAAGCGATGTAGCTAGATGGTGGGGGAAATCTGTATAAAATGGAATATAAACACCACCGACGATTCATTCGAAAAGTTACAGTCTACACGAAAGCAATAAAAATCGCAATTAACGGTGCTACGTCTCACTCGATATCGCCATATATAGCGAACCCCGTTATGTACGGTTTAAATAAATCATTTGGTAAAATAATCGTCGCCGGGCTCGAGTTGAACTCTACGTGTACTCTTACACCAGTGGTGAAAATATTGTCGAATACTTTTACCGGAATAACACTCAGTGCGGACGTGTGGCGAGTGTTTAAAAGTGATTTTTCTCGCGTACAACAATATTTCGAAGCTCATGGGGCTGATGCCGAGAAAATGCGTAATACCCGCATAGAGCACACAACGCATTACACACTTTTAATCTCGTGTTACCAGCACAGAACTGTCTCATTTGGTAAAATAAGCAGTAGCGCTAGAGAGAGAGAGAGAGAGAAAATGTGAGTTATCACAGTCCTAAAACCGAAACATCAGCAAAGGTCTACGATAGGAAGAAGACGGAGCACACGACTTGTTTCATAACACAGCAGATCATGGAATACGTGCCAATGTCGATTAGCAGTGAGGCAGCAGAGCTTGGTAAGTAAAAAATACAAAATAATTTAAAAATCGTGATTTAAAATCATGTAATATTTATTTATTTATTTATTTTTATTGTAAAAAAAAATGTCTTGCAGAGCGAGCAGCCCCTGCATATGAACCGACACCGAGGGTTTGTTATTCGTGTTATGGAGAGCGGGAGGAGGATACATACACTGTACAGATACATCTAACTTCGGGAAAGAAAAGTGTCACCCGCCATCCTCATCCACCGTTGTCGTCGATGGCAGAAGATCATCAACGCTGCCAACTTCGTATAATGAGTCGTGGCATATCAGGTAAGACAGTATCGATTATTCTGTACACGTTCTTTTTATTGACCAGTGCGTTCAATTAAATACTTGTTTCATTCTTTTTTCAGAAGTACACTGTGATGACAACACCCACAGCGAAAGATAATTTAAAAGCAATATTACGAGTTTTATGCCGGTACCGTGTAATTGAAGTACTCGGTAATCAGTATAATATTCAAAAGTTATTATTTTGGGATCGTTTGCCGATTAGGAGCTGGAACTCGAGTAATTCGTGTAAACGTGAATTTATGTAAAAATGGAAGTGTTTATTATAGGCAACGGCAACTTTCCATTGTCTATTTAAAAGTCAATCAGAGTTTAATACAATAAATCGTGGTTACGAGCCCGTAGGAGGAACCAACCTCTCGCCTCTGAATCAACTGACATAATGATTTCGGTAAAGCAGTTAATTTGCCCCATTGACCGAAATCGAGTGTCGAAATGGATTCCATAATAATCTTTGCTTACAAATTCCAGCTAGTCGTAGCTCGAGCTCATTGCCCTCATTACGGGCAGCTCAATGCTTACGTTTGCACATTTTTCTACTTTGGTGAGTGGGCCTCACACAAAGGAGAATAATGGCGAAATAATGTACAAAGAATTAGTTCGCGTCACAACTTAATTCCGTATAGCGATAAAAATAAAATTAACGGTGGAGGAATCTCCGAGCGTGGATTACCGTGTTTGCAGGGCTATTGCATACGACGATAAATGTGTAAAGTGCTTTCCATAAAATATTGATTAATTTTTAAAAAATACCTAATCTTACTGTGTCTCTTATTTTTATAGCGTAATAATTAGAGAATTATAATTGGTCTCTCTCTCTCTCTCTGTGAGAGATCATATTCTATATCTTTTACTGCAGAGCAAGCGCTTTGCGAGGAGCACAGCGCAGGGCTATGCATGCTCAAAAACCGCTTTCGTTGCATTCAAAGTGATGGATACCTAGTTATGATTCATATGAGGTTGTTACCTTTATTCCTGTGATACTCTCTAGCAGCATCTCGAGCATTTAGTCTGTCTTTGGCATCCTATTTGCGAACAATAAAAAGCAATATGTATCCGCGATACGGCAAGGAGATTTTAAGCGACGCGTTTTGGTGCCGAGTAATGTTTGTCGATAGTGTAATGAGCTCGTTCCTGCGTATACAGGAAATGTGCGATTCATACGACGAGCTGGAAGAGCTCCTGCGTAGCGTGTATTTAGTGGAACGTCGAGGAAGGCCCGTTGAACTTGGCGAACTGTATATCGGAATGTTCTGTATTGTGCCTCGTTTCAATAGAGTAGTTCGCGGCGAAGTGATTTACCCGGACTTTGATGGGTACTGCGAGGTGTTGTTAGTCGATTTCGGCGAGACCATTTACACCGACTGGTCTCACCTATTTCATCCGGATCCCCTAGCAAGTATTCTGCCAGCTCTTGTCATGGAGTGTTCAATATACGGACTCGAACGCGTAGATGTTGCAAGTATTGAGCATCTCGTCGAAGAAGCGTGCGGTAGAGACGCCTTGATCGCTATCATAATGCGACTTCTTACCGGCGATAACCTTCCGCGGGTTCCATTATCGAACAGGGAACGCGCGGACATGGCAGCGGTTATTATAGAGGCCCTCGGTGATGAGATAGATTTCGGCCACGATATCGATGCCATGGACGAGGGCTTTGACGAGGACATAGTAATAAATTAAAGACATGGCGCTGCGTGTGTGTATGTGCGTGTGCGTGTGCGTGTGTGCGTGTGCGTGTGTGAGAGAGTACATTCGAGAGATTGAGCTTAAAATCGCTTTAGCAGGAGGGTGGATGCCTACAACAGCTGTGGTGGTGATTACATAATTTTATTCATTTTCCCAAGTATGTGTATACCTTTGCTCCATCCTGCTCTTATCTCTACTCTTCCTTGTTCACCAGAGTACCCACACCATCTCACTTTACCATCTCTTCGAATACCGGGCAGTGCTAAATCTCCAGGCCAGCAAAATTATTCTCTTGTCGGGGACACAGTGTAGACTCTCAGAAGGCCACTGTATGGATATCGATGGAAACAGTGCGTTCTGGAAACTTGCGCCACTAGACGCGTGCAATTTTAATACGACGTCTTGTACGAAGGGATCGCCGCCAAACTCAAAGATATCGAAGAAAGTTCTCGACTGCCAGACGTGTATACGCTTACCCCGGACTCTACAACTTTGGCTAAACGTTCGGAATATCACATTTGTGGATACGTCCTAGCAAATACGGAATACCCGAAGCTGTTCGTCCTTGAAGACAGTTAAGGAGAATCCTTCACCAGGAAATGGAAAATAGCGGTCAACAACCTGGACATGTTCTCATACATAAATTCCAAACTTGTGTACATCTAGAAACACATGAAAAAGCAAATGAAGTACCTGTATAAGGACGTGATAAGACATCGTTGTGAGCTAGAGCGACAAATTCTTCAAAACGCTCTGACAACGGCTATACTCCTCCCCGAAAAATTTGCTTTCACAGTAATGAAGGGGCTTTATGGCCGTTATCGCGGGCGAAGTGGCCCACATCATCAAGTGCGTTCCCGTCGAGTGCGAATTACGACGTACGGAGATTTATTATCAGGAATTACATGTACTCTACAGAAACGCATCGTTCTATTTATACCCTACGTCAAGAACACTGGTGAGATCTGCCACTATAGTCACTTGTGACCCAGTAGTTCCCACTCAGTACCAGATAGAAGGGACTTAGTACCGTTTCACATCACAACCAATAGAAGTCATGGCACCGCGTACACTCGAACCAATGACTCGACCCACATGGAAATACCAATCGGCTGGAAAACTCGCTACCAGTGGGATCTACATCCAAGAAGATGTGGATAAACTCCGCAAAAGCATTATGTTCCCGGCCGAAAAACCAGCTTTGTGAAACAACCTCGCACGAGGAAGTGCGGGTTATTATCTTCCATCAGGGAGTGTCTTTATCACGGGACTCCTCGACGAAGGAACCCTAAATCACCTAGTCGAAAACGCCGCTAAATGACTCTGGAACGGATTTGTTAAGTTCGGTTCAGCGAGCGCAGGTATCATCGGAATATTCTTGGTTATAAGACCGATAAAATTCGTAGCCGATACTTGTATCCAGGGCTACGCCATCCACTCAATATACGGTTGGAGCCTGCACTTATTAGGGGCCATATGGAGCTCGATATCCATCATTGGTCATTGTCGCGGAGAGCTGATACCTGCAGACATACTCCTCCTCCCCGAGAACCCCGGACGGATCAACACACGAAGATTCCATCCACTACGCTCGATGGAGTGGACCCAGTATTTTATGCTCGCCTCGTGGCTTCAAGGATGCAGATCCCAAGCACAGCATCCGACTAAACAGGGGAGGTGTGACGTCCTCGTCCCTGATTCTTTCACATGTAAAATTGAAAAATGTTTATCCTACCATTCTATACACATATTTTATACGTATAATTTAATACATATATTTAATGGGTATATTTAATACACATATTTTATACATAGATATATATATATATACAGGGTGCGCCATCTTAATCTGGTCGATGGAAGTATTGAATAACTTAGAGAATTTTCAACAGATTTCACAAAGTCGTATTTTTTTATTAAATTTGATTCATTACAATTTATTTTGATTAGTTTCCAAAAACCACATCGATCAAATGTCCGCCTTTATTACTGAGACAAAATTGAGCTCTTTTTTCGGCATTTTCCATTGTATTTGCCAGCGTCTCGGGCGATATCGCTGCGATTTCGGCTCGAATGTTGTTTTTTAGCTCCTCTATGGTCTTCGGCTTGTTGGCATAGACTTTACTTTTCAAAAATCCCCACAAGATGAAGTCCGGTGCAGTCAAATCCGGCGATCTTGGTGGCCAGTCAATATCACCTTTCTTTGATATCACACGTCCTGGGAACTTCCGACGCAAATAGTCCATTGTTGAGCGCGCAGTGTGACATGTCGCACCATCTTGTTGGAACCAAAATTCCTTAAGACCTTTTTCACGCATTTGTGGTAAAACAAAGTGTGCCAACATCCACCGATATCGACCCCCATTGACAGTTTCACCAGCTCTGAAGAAAAATGGTCCAATGGTGGTTTTTGAGCAAACACCGGCCCAAACTGTCACTTTCTCATCGTGCAATGGAGTTTCGTGAATAATATGAGGATTATCGGTGCCCCACATGCGACATTTTTGTTTGTTGACAGCGCCAGAGAGGGTGAAATGAGCCTCGTCGGTCATCAGAATTCGCTCCCAAAAATCCGGCTCAGCTTCCTTCATTCGACTAACGTTATTAGCGTAAGCCAAGCGTCGCGGCTTGTCAGTTTCCAATAATCTTTGAGTCAACTGCACTTTGTACGGAAACATGTGAAGATCTTGCTTTAAAATCCTTCTCGAAGTGGTTCCACTGATGTTTAATTGCTGAGACCGGCGGCGGTATGAGACATTTGGATTTTCTGCAACACTCTGTCGAACAGCTTCGATATTTTCATTTGAACGACCTGGACGCGGTCGAGCTTGATGTTGGACATTCGCTACAGACCCGTGCTCCATGAAATTTGAAGCTAAATGACGGATAGTGTCGCCTTTGGGCGCAGAACGTCCGCGATATTTTTTACGATACGCACGCTGAGTTGACACAACTGAACGATTATTTTCAATGTAAAGCAAAACTATTTCGGCGCGTTCTTTCGGCGTATAGTGATACATGGTTGAAATTGTACTGAAATAACCTATACGAAACGTGTTGTACGACGCTGGTCGGTTAAAATCTGTCAGAGTTATTCAATACTTCCATCGACCAGATTGAGATGGCGCACCCTGTATATAATGCATATGTTCAACACATGTATTTAATACACATATTATGCGCATATTTCATACATATACACATACATACATACATTTTAGCGCACACTAGGCTAAATGTGACAAACGCTGAGCGAAGCATCGCGCGTTAATCACCCGTGCGACTTTGTTCAGTCCCACGACTAGAGCAGCGTATAGCTGTTCAATATAACTTTTGTATTTAGCGTAGCAACGCACAGCCACTCTCGCACCTTAAACGGGATAAGGTTGCTCGCCACATTCCAGTGTTATTCACTGGCGAGTAGCCACTTCAAATCTATAGCTAACGTAAGCAGTCCCACGTGCCGGGCTGTGATGTGGGTCTAGGCGACCATCGAGCGGAAACGATAAGCCTGACACCTGGCCGGGTTACGTCGGCAGGCAGTTGTCGAGGCCCATTGTTGTGATTCGTAGAATCCAGATAGAGACCCGCGGGACTCACGACTCTGCACTTTTCGAGAGTAGGCGACTGGAGGAGTAGGCGACGACTTAGCCACCGATCAAATCGAAAGTCGCTCGTCTTAAAAAGGGCAGTCCTCACCGTGCGGGTCAATTAGAAACATCGTTCCTCAACATTCGACGTGCTGTTTGATCCCGCGACATTAGTTGCGAGTCTGCAGTACCCTACACCCTGATGGCGCTTGGAAACTCACACTGGGGGATCTTTCACTAGAGAGAGCGTCGTCAACTAATAGTTGCACACTCCTCTCGCCTTCTTTGTTTCACGAGTCTACGTGGTACCGCAGGGTCTTACATGCCGGTTTTATTCACAGTTGAATTGCGCGACTGGTCAGACGGTAAGGGCGGACGAATGCTCAAACGAGTCGCGGTGGTTGGCATACGGCCCGTGGCCGTTCAAAGGCGCACGATCCGCCGCGACAGCGAGCGAACGTCGCCTCAACCAATCCCGTCAACGTCGGGCCATAATCCGATACCGGAACCAAATCACGAGTCGGACTCCACCGAGACCAATTCCGACGACGACAGAGTCGTCGTGCTTGATTAGCTTTTTCTACATCGCCAACTAGTTTTGAGGTAAGTGAACGGATATTTTCTTTACAAACAACAGCACATACTGGCAGATCGACCGTGCTCCAATCCCGAACCAGCACATTCTGGCTCAAAATGGAGAAGATAGTAAAGGGTGTCCCAGCAAGAGCGCCGGATTTTAATTTGCCGCCATTTTGTTAATACGAGTTGTACGGGGATATTTTTTTGTCATATGTCACGAACAGACCACGCGATTTAAGAATATGGAGAAGTATTCAAACCAACAACGTTTAATTATTGTAAAAACACATTACAAAAATGGTGAAAGTTTTGCGAAAACAGTTTGCCAATTACGTCAAGTATTTGGTCGCAATAATGCGCCAAATGAATCGACAGTGAGCGGCATCGTGGTCAACAATCCGCATTAATTTGATGATGTTCCAACACCCAATCATCAAATTCACGGCGCTGCGTATGGTCCCTTGGCTTGATTTCTTGCACCAATTGAACCTTGTACGCGTGCAAATGTAGATCTTTTACCAAAATTCGTTGCATAGTGCTACTCGAAATGTTTAATTGTTGACCACGATGCCGAATGGAAGTTCCTGGATTCTCGGCCACAGATTTCGTTACTGCGGCTATATTTTCGAGTGACCGACAAGGGCGATGACAAACAATGATCTTCTGATCCATCAGCGTAAATTTGGTCTCAAATTTTGTAATTAAACGCCTCACTGTCGATACATTTGGCGCATTATTGCGACCAAAAACTTGACGGAATTGACGAACTGTTTTCGTAAAACTTTCACCATTTTTGTAATGTGTTTTTACAATAATTAAACGTTGTTGGTTTGAATACTTCTCCATATTCTTAAATCGCGTGGTCTGTACGTGACAAATGGCAACAAAAATCACCGTACAATAAGTATTAACAAAATGGCGGCAAATTAAAATCCGGCGCTCTTGCTGGGACACCCTTTATATTGCATCTAGTTGCGTTTCCTTTTTCAAGGTCGGTACGTAACAGTATGTATGCGTAAATGATCGAATGCATGAATTTTAGTGAATAAATTCCAATCTTGTTTTATTCCTAAAATACAAGATATTTACTTCTGTTTCAATCCTTCGACTTAACCCGCTTCGAGAGACCAAGCCCATTGAGGGACGGTGGTGCAGCAATCCCTCAAATAAAAATGAAAATAAACCCTGCGCTTCACGCAGGGATTTGTTATGTTCGCTACCAAGCCTATAGCTCGGGATGTAACACTAGAAAGACGAGTTTGCCAATACGCATGATAACAATCGTTATTCCGTTTATTATTACCGACGGCAATTGGGTCGTTTTTTCATCGATAAGATAGCGTAGAATGAACTGTTGAAAACAAACTCATGTACATCAGTGTTCGAAAACAAACTCATGTACACCACAGAATTCGCTGGGCTCTACTATAGAATCGTCGCAACAGCTTGTACAGACCCGTTGAGGTACGCAGAGACTCGGTTTGTGTACGCATCAATCCGTGGTACCCTCCAAAGGATTCCACTGCTGCGTTTGAAAATTATAGAAGATGAATAGCCTTTTTTGAAATGTCTGTCTGTTGAGATTTCCTTGGTGTTGTTGGAGTTCAATCTGAAACATATTGAAAAAGAATGAGTTTTCACTCAAGGCAGGTGGGAAATAATCAGACTAAAAGATGTAGTTAGAGAAAGTGGTTTATTCTACCGTCGACTTTCACACTACAAAAAAATATATTCAAAAAAATGATCACCATTGAAAACCTTTAAGAAAGATATTTTTGCCCTCATGTGTTAAGCCTTAACAACGTCCTCTATCCCCGACACCCTTAACAACACACGTTTTTATGATACATTTGTCATCCATAATAAGAGGGCCTATTCTTTTATTGTGTTTGTATTTATTAATCAAGCTCAGTCAGAATAATTCCGATAAAACCGTTCCAAGATGTATTGTAACGGTATTTAACTTTATCATTACCTTGAAAGGGTTTTAGTTCGGACTCGAGCAGGGAGGAAATTAGTACAAGCTTCAGTATTGGGTAAAATTAGGCTTTATTCAATCAGATGTAATAACTGATACAGATAAAATATAGAATATTATTAATAACCCTGAAATTTACTCCTTTTCTACAATGTTGGGTGACTATGCACCTCACAAAAAGCTCGACCCGGGCTCACGCGCGCCTATATAATCGTTTCCACAAAAAAGGTGATTTTAAATAAAATTAAGAAAATAGTTTCTCTGATGGTATGGCAGTCTAATTTCTACGTAAGGTAAGAGAGCGTGTTTTCATACCGGTCTCGTCATCGATAATTTACCGATGTAAGCGTGGTCCCTTATTATTCTTCGTCTTTGTATAGGGTCTGGGAAAAACTTCGTGGCGTTTTTCCCGATAGATGGCATCAATTGCAAATATGTCAGGAAACACAGATCACAGCGACACCACTAAACGCTCGTTGGAAAGGTGACACTTCCAGCGTTACTTTGAGTGCATAAACATCGAAATTGGTGCAGTGGTTGGAAAGTTGTTTGCGTTTGAAAATGGAGAAAAGTAATGAAAAATAACGCTATATTTTGCAATATTATTACGACAAAGGGAAAAACGCTGCGCAGGCTTGTGAAACAAATTGTCCTGTGTACGCTGAAGGTACTTTATCAAAATTTGCTGCGCGGAAATGGTTCGTTCGCTTTCGTTCTGGTAATTTTTATGTGAAAGATGAGTCACGCTCTGGTCGTCCAATCACTGAAAAAGCTGATGAAATTCTTGAAAAAGTCCAGCAAGATAAGCATATCAGCAGTGTCGATATTGGTATGGAACTAGCTATTACCCACAAAACTGTTTTGAACCATTTACACAAAGCTACACAAAGAAGCTTGATGTATGGGTTCCTTATGAGTTGAGCATGAAAAATATGATAGACCGAATTAACATCTGCGATGCGCTGTTGAAACGCAACGAACTCGAGCCATTTCTGAAACGTGTCATAACCGGTGATGAAAAATGGATCACGTACGACACCCGGAAGCGTCAAAGATCGTGGACAAGAGATGGTGAGCCGTCACAAGCGTTCGCGAAGCCAGGATTGACGGCGAAAAAGGTGACGTTGTGTGTATGGTGGGACTGGAAGGGAATCGTCCACCATGAGCTACTTCCAATTGGTCAGACGATTGATTCTCAACTCTACTGTGGACAACTAGAGAGATTACGCCAAGTAATTGAAAGAAAACGGCGCGAATTTATTAAAAGCAAAGGTGTTGTCTTCCATCGTGACAACGCCCGACCACACACTTCTTTGATGACCCGTTAAAAATTGCGAGAGCTTGGTTGGGAAGTTTTGATGCATCCACCGTATAGTCCAGACATAGCACCCTCTGACTATCACTTATTCCGATCTTTGCAGAACTCTCTCAATGGAATTAAGCTGCTTTCAAAAGAAGCCTGTGAAAACCACTTGATTAAGTTTTTCAACCAGAAACCACAGAAGTTCTTCACCGCTGGCATCATGGCTTTACCCGAAAAATGGCGAAACATTGTCGATAATAATGGAGCGTATTTGGTTTAAATAAATTCATTTTCACACCATAAGAAAACCAGTTGAATTTTGCTAAAAAAACGCCACGAACTTTTTCCTAGACCCAATATTTACCGTACCCTATATTGCAATGGTATTTATCGTTAAGATTACTCTGAAAGGGTTCCGTTCGGACCGGAGCAGGGAGGAAAGTAATATAGGCTTCAGTAATAGGTAAAAGTAGGGTTTATGAAAAAAAATAGTGTGTGAATTATACGATACATTAAATAAAAGAAATAAATATGAAATCTACTCGTAATTTACGATCTCGATCTCGTTTTCCTGGTATTCTGGCTACCACGCGCCTTACAATAAGTTGTTCCCGGACTCTTGAATGCCTTTATAATCGTGTACGCTTGGAGAATTTGAAGAATGCGTGATAACATGACAATATGATTTATAATTAAGAAGATAAACATCGGTCGATAGTTGCATTCACTAGGTAAGGCATTTGAACACGCGTACTGTTGGTAATTGACCGGCAGCTGCTCGTAGGACTTCTGATTATCCTCGGATCTTTTAACCCGTCGCTCGAGGTTTGCTTTATAGGTCATACGACCATGAGTGGGAGTAGAACTCCCGCCTGGTATCCTGTTATGGCCTACGTACTCGTCCGCCTGACCGCCGCTATAGTCCGGCGTTATCGAGATGCACTCGAAGTGCATGCGCAGATGTTTAACATCTCACGGCCGTACCTTGTTGAATTTAACAGAATCTAATATTCTTGAGCTATGATTTGGTATCGCAATTATTTTCTTTTATCCCTACGCTATCGTGTTATTTTTATTATCTTTAGTATTGTGATATTTTATATCCATTATTAAAATGCGTGGAGACTATTAATTTTGGTCTGAGAGCATAACCTGTTGGCTATTCTATCCTCGGCTATCAGAGAGAGTCCGCTTTGTTGATGTTTTGGTTTTGCCGTGGTACGTTGGACTCGAACGCTGCATCGGCTCAGCTGCTACCCGTCTAGTGTGGATCTGACGTTACAGCTGGGCTCTGCGTATACCAGTACGGCTGCAGCTAGCGATCGCTCATTTGGGCTTCCTCCCTGGTAGATGGACTTCTTCGTTGGCGGGACTTGCGAACAACACCGTTCCCCTAATGCCGAATTTCTCGTCTTTTTATCAGTATCCCCTCTGTCCGTCGCATGCTTCTGATATGACTATAACTCGAGGCGGTCCTGTAGCCCATCTCCTGTAGCTCTGGTCCTTCTTTTAAAATTCGTCGTTGGTCTTTTAACGTTTCGTTATTCGTGCTTTTTCAAAGGAATATCGGGACTCGGCTTCCGACGTGCCGGCCTATATGGTCTGAGTGATGCGCGTTAGCGATGTTTCGTTGTGTGTACCACACGTCATGAGCTGACAAGTATAGGCTGATCTCATTTGGTGTCCGCAACGCGCGGTTTGCGGTGCCTCGATGTGCACTGCGCGTTGTTAGCCGACCAGTATGTCTCAATATGTATATCGATATGTATTGAAACGTTTCGCAATTTTTAATACTTAATGCACTTGATTTTATTCCTTCTTCGGGCGCAGTTTATGTGCGTCTGTTAAGCGGCTCCGTGAAATCGCGTAGGTTTTATTTTTATTTCGAGCGCGATTCTTCCTAGATCATCGGGAGAGGATTAGTAGCTCGAAACAGGTTCGTGCTCTGGGCAAGATGGGATGAGTTGTGTCTATTGTTTTATAAGTGTGTGATTGATTCTATGGTTATATTTTCTTTTTATTGTTTTTGTGGTGAGACCTCAGTCTGGTTTGGCCATTAGTCTTTTGTATCAGGAGTACAAATTGAAAATGCGGGATTTTTTTCTATTTTTGAACGTTTATTCTGAAAAAATGGTAACAAATGAATTATTCAAAGTATTGTCCATCGCTAGCCACAACTTTTTCCCATCTTTCTGGCAATTTACGGATACCGTCGCGAAAAAATTCGGCCGGCTTGGCTGCTATCCAGTCATCGACCCATTTTTGGGCTTCTTCGTAAGAATGGAAGCGCTGGTCAGCTAGGCCATGTGTCATCGATCGGAAAAGGTGGTAATCGGAAGGAGCAATATCTGGGCTATACGGCGGGTGGGGTAAGACTTCCCATTTCAGCGTTTGTAGGTATGTTTTGACCGGCGCTGCAACATGTGGCCGAGCGTTGTCATGTTGCAAAATTACTTTGTCGTGTCTTTGCTCGTATTGTGGCCGTTTTTCTTTGAGTGCGCGGCTCAAACGCATCAATTGAGTTCGGTATAGTGCTCCTGTGATGGTTTCGTTCGATTTCAATAGCTCATAATACACCACACCCAGCTGGTCCCACCAAATACAGAGCATGAGCTTGGCGCCGTGAATATTTGGTTTGGCCGTCGATGATGATGCATGGCCGGGGTAACCATATGATTTTTTGCGCTTCGGGTTATCGTAATGGATCCACTTCTCATCACCAGTGACAATGCGATGCGAAAAACCCTTCCGTTTTTGCCGTTCGAGCAGCAGTTCGCATGCAAAAAAACGGCGCTCGACGTCTCTCGGCTTCAGCTCATACGGCACCCAATGTCCTTGCTTTTGGATCATTCCGAGGGCTTTTATACGATGGGAAATGGCTTGTTGTGTCACTCCCAATGAATCTGCGAGCTCTTGTTGAGTTTGACACGAGTCTTCATTGAGTATTGCCTCCAATTCAGCATTCTCAAACTTTTTCACTTGGCCCGGCCGCTCTTTGTCCTCAACGTCAAAATCACCACTTCTAAACCGCACAAACCATCTCTCGCACGTTGAAACCGATGGAACATGACTCGGATAAGCCTCGGAGACCAATCGATGTGCTTCAGCAGCACTTTTCTTCAAATTAAAGAAGTAAATTAAAACTTCCCGCAAATGCTGTTTTGTTGGCACGAAACTCGACATATTGAGAGCTCAAAAAAACTATGAATTTGACACTGCGACAAATTGACACATACTGAAAATTAAAGCTATAAGACGTAGCTTTGACATGAACATAGTCACAGTACTGCCTGATGCGTATAGCGTTAGTAACGCCATCTGTTATCAAACCCGCATTTTCAATTTGTACTCCTGATATATGTGGGGTAATTCTTTTTTTTGTTGGTGCGTAAGGCACTGAATGATTTGTTATATTTGTGAGGAGGTTGGAATGGAATTCTTATGGTCGAGTAGGACGATCTAGTATCGTCCTACTCGACCATAAGAGTATGGAGCTTAACACTCAATTTTTCTGTTCGGGTTGTCGCGCTTTGTTCTTACGCGATTTTCTAAAACTACGTATGCGGAATTATTTCCGATTATTTCGGGTGTGACTGGATTGTTCGTATGGCGATGAGATATCGCCTATACGGAGCTTAACACATTTAGCCGGTGCTTTCTCTTCCCAGGGTTTAAACCGAGGTTCCAGCGAGGTTGAATTCTGTTGGTTACTGTTAAATTTCTACCTGCTGGAGGTTCAAACTTCCTTTTGATGTTTTTGGTGGTTTGATCAACGTTTTTTTAGTAATTTTGTCACATGTGAGTTTTTTTATACCACGTATGTGTTCGCTTGTCTGCTTTATTGATTAAGATTCGCCGGAATTGATTAATTATTGCCAAATTTGTCTTTCTTTGTGTATTTTTTACGTGTTCCTCCCTGATTTTTATGTTGTTCTAGTTTTCGTGTGTTTTTCAGTGTACGGCTCAAATTTGTCTTTCTTTGTGTGTTTTTTACGTGTTCCTCCATGATTTTTATGTAGTTCTAGTTTTCGTGTGTTTTTCAGTGTAGGGCTCGCCCTGATCTCAATTTGTTAATTGAGTTTTGTAAGAGATTGGCTTGTTTTATGCTTTTTTTCTAATGTTAATGTTTTATCCGTGAGTGGGGGTATGTGGTGAGGCTTCATGTGAAGGTACCCTGTTGTTTCGTCTTGAGGATTTGTGGAATCTCAAGAGTTCCACTAATTCTTTTGTCGTTTCTCCGTACTGTGGCGTTCTTAGCGCATTGCCGTCTGTGTATTATGGCCGACTGGGGGGTAGGGCCGACTGTGCTCTCTTTGCATGGTAAGGCGTTTGGTTTACGCGTGGTTCCGCCCGCTTTTTCGTAGGGCGGGGGCTACTACGCTGGGGTCCGGTGTACAGCGCGTGGTCTTGCTGGCCGTCCTTCCTCTCGTCTTGCTCGCGTCTTGCGGGCTGTTTTTGTTTTGATGGTGATCATTGAGTTAGGTGGGGCCTAATATTGACGCCATGCTCTTTAGGGTGGATACTTGCGTTTGCTTGTGTGTACCTGTTCTACTATGTTTTCCTAGTTCGGTGGGTGCTCCTTAGCCCTGTGTTTGCCCGTATTGTTAATATTAGGTGTACAAATAAGTTTCCGCTGTTTTTAATTAAAAAATTGGGAGTTTATTGTGAAAGGACGGTACCTAATGTTTTATCCGAAGTATTATCCATCGCTTGCCAGTACTTATTCCCAACTTTCTGGTAGCATAGGGATACCGCGTCGGAAGAATGGTTCATCGTTTGAGGCTATCCACGAATCGACCCAATTTTTGGTATCTTCATATGATGTGAAGTGTTGCTCACATAGATCATGCGCCATCGACCAAAACAAGTGGAAATCAGAAGGAGCAATGTCTGGTGAATACGGCGGATGAGGTAAAACTTCCCAATTGAGTGTTTCCAAATAGGTTTTGACCGGCGCCGCAACATGTGGACGAGCATTATCATGCAGGAGAATAACTTTGTCGTGTCTGGAGTAGTAGTGGGCTCGCTTTTCCTTGAGTGCTCGACTCAATCTCATCAATTGTGTTCGGTAGACAGCTCCAGAGCAACTCATAATACACGACACCAAGCTGATCCCACCAAATACACAAGAGTTTTTTTCCATGAATATTTGGCTTAGCTGTAGATGTTTAAGCATGGCCAGGTAGTCCCCATGATCTCTTCCTTTTTGGATTATTATAGTGGGTCCATTTTTCATCACCAGTGACTATACGGTGCAGAAAACCCTTTCGTTTATGCCTGGCAAATAGCAATTCACATGTGAAAAATCGGCGTTCAACGTTTCTCGGCGTCAGTTTATATGGAACCCAACTTCCTTGTTTTTGAATCATTCCCAATGATTTCAACCGATGTAAAATTGCTTGTTGAGTCACTCCTAATGTAAGTGCAAGTTCTTCTTGCGTTTGGCACGAATCTTGATCCAATAATGCTTCCAATTCCGGGTCTTCGTACACTTTCGGCCTTCCGCTACGTTCTTTGTCTTCGATGTCAAATTCACCATTCTTAATCTTTTGAAACCACTCACGACAACTTCTCTCACTTAAGGCAGTCTCACCATATGCTTCTACAAGCAATCGATACGCCTCAGCTGCAGATTTCTTCAAATTGAAGAAGTAAATCAAAAGTTCCCGCAAATGACGCTGATTCGGCTCAAACTCGACATTTTCGCACACAAAAGAATATATTATACTGATAAAAATTCACTATTATTTTAAGGTTATGTTGTTGCCTGATGTCCAACCTTACGATAATGACGTTTACATCTGACAATTTTAACAATAACTTACTGGTGGCACCATCTTTTGTCAAACGGCGGAAACTTACTTGTACACTTAATAGATCACCACTTTTTGGTGATTTCTTTGTTTTCTCCATTAGTTGTAGTCTGTGTGCGTTGGTGTGTGTTGGATGTTGGTGGTATTAACCCTTAGCGGCCACATCTCAGCCAGGCCACATAGCGGCCACATGAGGTAACTCATTACCACGCTGAAGAACTTAGTTGTACAAGACATATAGGTGTTTTAAGACTTCTAACCGATTGTTTCATGTTTGTTTCAAGAGTTTTTCAATATTTTAAATGATTTTTATCCGTCAATTTGTAGATGGCGTTCTAAAAACTGGTCATATATGTTAAAATTCAGCAAGAATGGCTTTTTTCAGACAAAAATTCATTACTCCGCCATTTTTCAATATTAAGGGCTAACATTTTAGGATTGTACGCACAACATATACCACTACCATAGAAAAATAACAGTATCCGCCGATCATTCAAGAAGTATATTTATTTTGCAAAATTACTGGAGGGAAAAATGAAAAAAATTACAAATCATAAAATTTGATAAGATGACGTTACTTGTATCAATTTCGAAGGCTTGAGACGTCTAATTTCACTTTTCCTGAGCCTGGGGTAACTAGTTACCCCGTGTGGCCGCTAAGGGTTAAGATTTTATATTCTAGTAGCGGATCGCTGTAATTGCGTTCCGTTACAATATATATCGTGGATCTGTGGTGGGGACGGAGCTCTCGCTTGAGCTCCATTAGCTACGCTATCTCCTCACTGGCCCCGTTGCCGCTGCGGTGGAGGCGTCAGCGAGATGTATCTTCGGTGCATCGGCGCATCAGAACGATGACAGGGGCGTCCCTAGCTAATTTTTAAAGGTGTTTTTAGTCCCATGGATATGATAATTTTTTATTCATACCACATTGGTATCCTTTCGACGTGAGATGTCGTTGACTCTGAGGCTGGGCTGCTGGTGTATATCTGGTGGCTCAGTGGCTGAAGTTTGAAACCTTTGGAGATGTTTGTCTTAGCAGCCTCAGACGTAGCAGGCCTGGTCCTCGGACTGATGCTGGTTGATATGCTTCTCTTTTGGTTGTACCGATCGTATGAACGACCCCAAGAACGCCGACGCAGCATGAGCGACTCGCTTGGCGTTCGGCGATAGGCTAACGCTAAAATTGCGAATTAAGGGATTTTCGTGAAGACAGTTAGCAACTGCTTTACGAAAAGACAGTATTAAATTAGATTGAAAAAAGAACGGTTGGTTCCTCGTTTAATACTCGAAACAACGCATTATTGTACTTCTTACTTTGATATATAAATAGGCAACGGAAAGTTACCGTTGCTTATAATAAATACTTCCTTTTATATAAATTCGCGTTTCCATCTTTTACTCGAGATCCATCTCCTTATCGGCAAACGATCCCAAAAAATAATAACTTTTAATATTATACCGACTACCGAATAATCCAATTACCCGGTACCGGCATAACATTTGGTGGCAGCGTTGGGATCTGCCGAAGTTAAGTGATTCGTGATTTATTAGGACAAAAGTGTTTTGGACAAAGTTGAGAATACTCTGAAGTGAAGACTACGACGCGTGCAAGGACACCAGTGTAGTTTGTGAAAACCCGACTAATCTAACGCGAAGACGCAAAGTGAACGTCGGTGCGGGGTGACGTATCGGTCAACCGTTTAAAGTCCCGATTGACGGTGTCACGTCGAGTCGCGGAAAACCGCACAAAGTGTGCAGCCGAGTACGCAAAGCAGCTACTCGAAAAGAAGCCGTCGCGCAACCGTTGGCGACGCACCAAGGACGAACCCAGGAACCAACGAAGATACGGGTCAACGGTACCAGGGAGGATAACTAGACCAGCCTTCGAGGGAAGCTACGAGACAACAGGTCTACAGCACCGGAGGAACGGCACCCGAGAACAACAGGATGGAAAGGACCGTCTACCAGATCATCTATCTGTAAGTGGCGGTTACATTATACTTATACATATAGCCGATAAACTGAAGCCAGATAGGACAAATATTTTGAAATTTTGAAAACAAAATTAATAATTTTGCCAAAGCCAGCGTAGAACCGATATTTGGGAAAATATTCCACTAGATATATATTTCTCGTGAGATTTTGTGGAAATATTCTAAAGTAGAGTTCGCCGAGAAATTAGCAAACATGTCAGAATCGAGAGGAGCCCGATCAAGGCATAGGGGCAACTCGCTAGAGACAACGTTGCCTGGCGCAGGGGTAGCCCCTACAGCCAGTTTAGCTGCGGCAGTAGGAGACATCGTTTACGAAGCGCACAGGGCGCTATTCGAGCTCTCGCCGTCGGGGCGAATCTCTTCGACGAGACAGGAGGCCCTTGCAGACCGACTAACGGCCCAGTTCGGCGTAAACCCACGTAGGGGTGCGTCGTTCGGGGATTTCGACAGCGACGGTAGCGACGACGTGTTTAATATGGCTACTGGCGAGCGAACTCCTGAGCACATCACCGAGGAAATGGTTGAGCGGGAAATAGAAAACATGCGAACCATAGATCGTGTAGGTTTTTCAGCAGCTACCGGTACGACAGCCCGGTCGGTACCAGCGAGAGTACGCGATCGGTTGGAAGCGGTCGACCGAAGCCAACGCGAACTCGAAAGAGCGCGACGCCAGTGCGAGAGGCTGCAGCGCGAGCACGATAGAGGCCAACGCGAACTCGATCGTGAACTCAGGGAGGCCGAAACACCGTCGGCGAGACGGAACTTGGCGGACACGCTCAACGAGGTAGGTGCGGACGAGTACGAACTCATCCGGTCCCTACGAGAGCAAAACGCCGAACTATCGCGGAGGCTGAGAAATACAGGGTTGGAAGAACGTCCAATACCACGTCCGCGGTCGAGGCAAACCCGATTTGCCGAATCGGATTATCCCCCTGCGGAACCCGTGTTCCAGAGGGAACAACGGAAGGTGTCGGAAACACCGAGTCGGACACTCGACCTGGGGCTGGCCTTGAAAAATATAAAGCGCTTCGACGGCAGCAACGCTGACGAACTAGATGCCTTCTTGCGATCGTGCGAGACAGTTTTCAAGATAGTAGCGCCCCAGGATCAAGACATCCTGTTGGAACTGGTGCTCAGCAGCAAGCTTGAGGGAAGGGCGTCCAGAGAGATGAAGCATAAAGTCATCCTCTCGGTAGCGCAGCTTAAAACCGAGCTGGAGGCCCTGTACGGAAAGCGGAAGTCGTTGCCTGCGTTACAAGTAGAGTTCAACTCCCTCCGGCAGGGCCAGGGTGAGGACATCGCGGTATACGCCGCCAGGACTGAGCGTATCACCGTCGATATAATAGAAAAACTCTGCGAGGAAGCCACCTCGATGTTGGAGATGCGCATCGTCGAAAAAATAACACGGAAGAGCGCCCAGGCCAACTTCGAAAATGGACTGCATGGGCAGGTCCAAATTCTGGTGAGATCTCGTAATTACGCCACCCTCCACGAGTCCGTTACAAGAGCCATCGAGATCACGAATATGGTGCAGCCAAAGGGAGGGGTAGGTGGAGTATTAAGCCACCCCAGAAGGTCCCAAGGCGCATCATCCCGGCAGAGCGAAAATTGTTTCACCTGTGGAAACACTGGACATATGGCTCGAGACTGCACCCGCAGATCGGAACGAGTAAGCCTACCAGTACCCAGTGAAAACAAGTCAATCCACAATGTGGAAATAATCTGCAATTACTGCCAGAAGAAAGGCCACATGTGGAAGGACTGCCGGAAAAGACTGTCGCAAAATAAGAACGAGCCAGCACAGACGCTACAGCATAATCGACGTCCAAGGAACTCCGGAGGTCAGAGTGAAAAGTCTACGGTCAATTCCGGAACGAGTCGACCAGAGACCGATGCCAGCCCGCTGGGAACCATGAGAATAAACACGCTCGCGGCCCAGCAGAAACCTGCGTGCAGAAAAAGGAGAACCACGCTGCAGTTACTGCAAGTAACGCTGCCGGCGTCCAGCGCCACCGCCAGCGACTTCGATATCGATGCACCATTGGCCACGACCGGGGTACTCACCCTCAAAGCGGACACCGGAGCGCAGTGCAGCATAATCAAGGAAGGCTGTCTCAAGCCCGAGACCATGGTGAGCAGGTGCTCCGTGGAATTACAGGGGGTAGCGGGCGAAAAATTCACCCCCCTCGGGATAGCTAAAATTGTACTCGAGACACCGGCTCTAAATGTAGAGCATTGGTTCTACATCGTTCCGAACAATGTGCCGTTGAAGGTCAACGGATTACTTGGCATGGACTTTATCAAGCAGCATAAAGCGGACATCCTGCATGGCGAGATGCTCAAGTTGTATGGGCACTGCATGCCGCTAAGGGACGGCGCGACGAGGATATATTCGTCACCACGCAGTAGAACTGCCGCCACGTGCAAATACATAGGCCTGCTTACAGAGATAAATCTTCCTTCCGGAAACGGGCCTAACATGGACGCCGCCAAGAAAAATAAATTTGTCAGACTACCTACAAGGAGTAGGATCGGCCGAGGCATCATAGAGAGACCCCGTGTCACACCGTCAAGAACCAAAAGAGTGAGTTTAAATGTTCCTAAACACGACGGGGAAGTGCAACAGCCGACGGTGACATGCGAGCCGTCGGAGATAGCGAAGACCGTACGTAGCCGCCAGGTCAAGGCACTGCGCGTTAGCTCAGAGAGCACGGGGAAAAAGGCCAAACGGTTTGCGCAGCGCCAACGGAAGCCCGACTTGGTGCCCCCCAGCAGTGAAAAGCAAGCTGCTCGCGCAGGAATAGTGTGCGAATACAACGGTGTATTCCAACTACGAGGGAACAAGCGACAGCGCACGCATGAGGTGCAAGATCGCGCACCCTTTAAGGTCGGATCGAAGGACCTAGGATCGCAACTCTTGCCTGGGAAGACCGTAAAATCGGGGCATGGGTCCGGTAAAATGCATAAAGCCGGAAAAAGAAATACTGATGCAGATGCTCTTGACGCATATATGCGACCACACGAGCCCAAGTGGGACAAGACAGAAAGTCCCACAAAAAAGAGAATGATAGCGCAATCGGGTATACGAACAGCCGCATAAAGCCGAGAGTCGAGGATACCCAAGGCAACCAGTATAACTCGTCGACATGGTAACACACGGAGTAAGAGCTACTCGCGATAGTATGGGCCCTAGCTCAATTCTGGCCATATATTTAAGGTACCCGTTTCACAGTAGTGACGGACCACCAACCGCTCACCTGGCTGTTCGAAGTAAAGGACCCAGGTTCGAGATTGATGCGTTGGAAAACTAAATTAACGGAACATGAGTTTAACGTAGAGTACAAGGCAGGAAAGCGCAATACGAATGGAGATGCGCTAAGTCGAATATGCCTTACTACGAGGGCCCAAGCGAGAGCGAAGAACGAAGTCCGTGTGTCGAAAGAGGACAGCACGACGGGGCAAGTAGGAACAACGAAAGACCGCACAAAGCGGACAGCCGAAGATACCCCGTATAGCCATAGTAGCTCGCTGGAGCGAGAGGTCAAGTTCGCCCGCGAGCGAGACGAGGACAGCAAGCGCCCGGGTACGGACAGCTGCACAAAGCGGAGAGCCGAGAATACCCCGGGCCAGCCTAGCAACGCGGCAGAGAGAGAGGCCGCGCTGGCCAATGCGCCAGAAGAGGATAGAGAGATTCGCAGCGTGCCTGCAGAACGCTCTACTGAACCCCACAGCCCCGCCGAAAAGCCGTGCGGACGGTGAAGGGGTAGACCACGCAAGCTAAATACGCAGGCCACTGGTAAGACTGCGAGCACCGCTGACAAGGACAGAGTGGGCCCAGCACAGTATGGCGGACCCGCGAAGCGCGGAAGGCCGCGAAAAGTAAACGTTGCAAGGCCGCTCGAGACAGAGAGCGACCCAACGGCGGAGCTACCGGTGCGCACACCGAGCGAAGAAACTGCGGACAGAGCACCGCAAAGGCCTGCTGAGGAAGCGAGGCATGGCGGGGCCCGTAGCCCACGAACTTCCTGCAGCGCGGATGAAGACAGCGCGATAAAAGAGTATAGCAACTGCCGCAGTGGCGTAGCCACTCCTTCTGCCGATGACCGCCAGAAAATAATTAGAGAATACCACGACACCCCGATAGGAGGGCATCAAGGTATACGGCGCACGTTACATCGAATTCGGACCAAATACAACTGGCCCGGCCTGAGAAGAGATCTAGAGAATTATATATCGTCTTGCGAATCCTGTCAAAAGAATAAAATCAGGAAAAGGGAACGAGTGCCGATGGTGGTAACGGACAACCCATCGAGGTCATTTGAAAAAGTTGCGGTCGACATCGTAGGACCGCTACCGGAAAGCGTCAACGGGAAAAAATATATACTTACGATTCAAGACGCACTTACCAAGTACAGCGCAGCGATTCCACTGCCGAACCAAGAGGCTTCGACAGTAGCAAAGGCGCTCGTAGAAAAATTGATTTGCCGGCACGGGACACCGGAAATAATATTATCGGATCAAGGCACGAACTTCCTCAGCTCGACCTTCAAAGAGATATGTCGACTGCTCCGAATCAACAAGGTACAAACGACGGCCTACCATCCGGAATCAAATACCGCGCTAAAAAGATCGCATCGCACCCTCGCGAATATCTGAAAAATTTCATAAATGAGGATCAAGGAAATTGGGACGAGTGGCTGCCGTATGCGATGTTCACGTACAACACCACTCCACATACGGGGACCGGACTGTCGCCCCACGTGTTGGTGTACGGACGCGAGGCCGAATTGCCGACCGCCGTGAAATAAGAACGACGCAGCACTTATGCCTACGATGACTACGTCTACGAGTTACGTGAGCGATTACGCGCCGCATGGACTGTAGCACGAGACAACCTGGAAGGCGCGAAAAGACGGTCGAAGACTACATACGACCATGGCGCACAGGTGCAGGAGTACCGCGTCGGCGAACGCGTACTCTTCCGTGACGAGACGGTGCGAAGGGGGCGGTCGCCAAGACCCCGAAGTGGATGGGTCCTCACGAAATAATAGAGAAGAGCCCCCCCGTCAACTACGTGGTCCGGAAGGGACGTAAAATCCAGGCGGTGCACGCAAACCGCCTGAAGCTCTTTATCGAGCACTAATAGCTCAGGAATTGAGGAATTCGAATACTTATAGCTAGTTAAAACGAAATATTAGCTAGAAAATAAATGTGGGAAGGAGCCCCTCAGGATGCAGGGTAGGAAGCTCCAATAAAATAGAAGAGGTCTTAGGAGACCTAATTTTATCAACTGGAAAAAGAGCGTATACATATCGGAAAAATATATTGAACGAAACCATTTCATTACGCAATCCGAAGGGGACGGAATACTGTGACCGTGCCAGAAAAGCACCACGAAAAATGTATAGCGTAATAATACTGACACAGGATAGTGTTCGGCGTAGAGTGTAAAAAGGATACCGCGCACACTCTATTCGGTTGATATACACATGTTAATGAGCCTCAGAGTAAGGAAGACGGCACGCGTAGACAATCTAGTCCCAACGCTGAATAGAGCACAGAAAGGCCTACAGCGAAAATGGACACAGATAACGGCGAGAAATGCGCGAAAAGGGTTATCTAACTAACCCATCCCCTCATCGTCCTAATGCAAAAGCAAGGGTGATAGCTATACGTCGCGCCAACCCTAGAGAAATTGTGGGAAAAATCCCACTCGGCTTAAAATGTTAAATAATACGGGAATACTGGCTTTGGTAGGCGTATGTATAGTAACCGCCCGAGATTTCAGCATCAAAACCATCGGGCGAACATCGCAGATCATCCGAAAAAACTACCTCCCGTCGTTCAATTTAAAATTAACGGAAATTAAAGTTCAGGCACCCCCTATGCAGACCGAGAGGACAATTCCATTACAGAGCGTGCTGCGAGACCCGGAAGAGCTTCAAAAGCTCGGAGCTCGAGCCGACCAAATCATGGACAACCTCAATACTGCCGGAGACGGGATCCAACACATCCACAATATGAGTTTCTACTCACTGGGTGCAGTAGCACCAATAGCCTTGGTTGGCTATGTTCTGTTTAAATGTTATAGGTATCAACGAAACCGAACACCAACAAGGACAAGCGAGGCAACGACCCCGGCAACAGCCGAGGTAAACATCAACCTCGAGCCGATCGGACGACAACAGCCAGAAGAGCAACCGCGATCCGAGCTGGCCAGGTTATGCACCCGTCCCCCCAACCGAGAACGACTCGCTCGGCACGAAAAACGATAAGAAGCAAAAGGAAAAACTTCATCGTTACAAATGAAAAAATGAAAAATTTTATTGTATTGTTATATAACTTCAAACGAGAAACCAATCGAAGAAAAAATTTTTTAAGAAAAAATTTTTCCTTTCAAGGGGGGAGGGATGTTGTGCCGCGGAATATTCCACTCCGTATTTAGTATATTCGGGAATATTCCATAGTAAAGAAACATTGGAATTCGTTCAAGACAAGAAACGAAGTCCAATGCCCGATCGTATGAACGACCCCAAGAACGCCGACGCAGCATGAGCGACTCGCTTGGCGTTCGGCGATAGGCTAACGCTAAAATTGCGAATTACGGGATTTTCGTGAAGACAGTTAGCAACTGCTTTACGAAAAGACAGTATTAAATTAGATTGAAAAGAGAACGGTTGGTTCCTCGTTTAATACTCGAAACAACGCATTATTGTACTTCTTACTTTGATATATAAATAGGCAACGGAAAGTTACCATTGCTTATAATAAATACTTCCTTTTATATAAATTCGCGTTTCCATCTTTTACTCGAGATCCATCTCCTTATCGGCAAACGATCCCAAAAAATAATAACTTTTAATATTATACCGACTATCGAATAATCCAATTACTCGGTACCGGCATAACACTGTAGTTGGTTTCTCGTATTACTGGTCTCTGATTGTATGTGTTTGGCGTAGTTTAGGCTCGTTATTCTCGGTAGCTCTTGGTAGCTCGTGGTGCTGTCTTACGTATCTTGGTATAAGCCGAATTCGTCGTCTTAGTAGAGTTTTTTTTTTTTTTCCTTTATTAACTGAGACTGAGCTCATCTAGCAATTTATCTTTCAAATTTTACAAATTTTACATTTCTTGAATAATTCTGATTTGTTGGGGTGAAACCCAATGGTTAGTCCCATAATTATTTAAACCTATTTAAAGTACTAATTTTAATTTGGCAAGTTTACTAGGTCAAGTGGCTTCGTTCTTTGGAGTCTTCTTTCAGCGACAGGGTTATCTATCATATGGCGAATATAGGGGTTTCCGTGTTCCTGGAGCCTTATTTCGTGTTTGGCAGCATGCTTTTTTATTTCATCTTTGATGTATTCCATCTGTAAGTCCCTGTGAAGGTTTTCATTTCTTGTGTACCACGGAGCATTTACGATGCTACGAAGAACCTTGTTTTGAAACGTCTGTATCATTTTGGCGTTTGTTTGCTTAGTACATCCCCAGAGTTGAATACCGTAGGTCCATATCGGCTTCAGTAGTTGCCGATATAGCAGCAGCTTGTTGTGAATTGTAAGCCCAGAGCCTCTGCCTATGAGCCAATACATTTTTCTGAACTGAATGTTCAGTTCTTCTTTTTTCTTTTTGACATGCTCTCTCCACTTGAGCTTGGCATCGAGGGTCATGCCAAAGTATTTAGCTTGATTTGCATATGGCACCGGTTGTGAGTTAATTTCTATCGGTAGATGGGAAGCCTTTTGATATGTAAAGTGAATATGCGTGGACTTCGTCTCATTAAGCTTGATTCTCCAGCGCTTAGTCCAGTTACAGACTGCATTGGTAATCTTCTGGAGTTTGCTCGTTGCATCAGCGACATTACTTCCAATCGCCATGATTGCTGTGTCATCTGCAAAGGTGGCTATGGTCCCTTCATTTGTTGTTGGAATATCCCTTGTAAAGGGTGGTTAAATTTTAAGGGCCGATGTTGAATGTGAACCACACCTAAACGTCAAGTTTTTTCCTGCATTTCATTTGACATTTCTCAATTTCAGACTAACTCAATTTGAACCATGGAAAGATACACAATCGAGCAACGCGTTAAAGTTATTCAGGCTTATTATGAAAATAGGCGTTCAAATCAAAATGCATATCGTGCACTTCGTGATTTTTTCGGTCAATTTAATCGTCCAAATGTGCGTACGATCGGAAAAATCGTGCAAAAATTTAAGCAAACTGGGCCTGTAGGAGATATTAAAACACCAGTGCATGCTCGTACAGCTCGTACTGCAGAAAATATTGCTGCTGTTCGCGATAGTGTGGCTGAAGAGCCGTCCACCTCAACTCGTCGTCGTGCCCAACAATTGCACCTCTCACGCTCGTCGTTGATGAACATTATGCATAAAGACTTGCATTTACACGCTTATAAGGTGCAATTGACTCAAGAACTAAAGCCTCTTGACCATTCCAAACGTCGTCAATGGTCAGAATGGTGGCAAGAAATGGCAACAGTGGATGATCAATTTTCGAAGAAAATCATCTTCAGTGATGAGGCACATTTTCACCTCAGTGGATTCGTCAATAAGCAGAATTGCCGCATTTGGGCGAATCATAATCCAAGAGTGATTGTCGAAAAACCAATGCACCCACAAAGAGTGACTGTTTGATGCGGTTTATGGGCTGGCGGCATCATCGGGCCGTATTTTTTTCCAAAATGAGGCTGGTCAGGCAGTTACTGTGAATGGTGTTCGCTATCGTGAGATGATAACGAACTTTTTATGGCCCGAATTGGGAGATATGGATGTGGGCGATATGTGGTTTCAATAGGACGGTGCCACTTGCCACACAGCTAACGAAACAATGGCTCTTTTGCGCGACAAATTCAATGGCCGTGTTATCTCACGTGGTGGCGATGTCAATTGGCCGCCAAGATCATGTGATTTGACACCGTTGGACTTCTTTCTTTGTGGTTATTTGAAAGAAAAGGTGTACGTCAATAAGCCAGCAGCAATTCAAGAGCTAAAGGATGAGATAATTCGGCACATTAACGGCATAGAACCTCAATTATGCCTAAGCGTCATCGAAAATTTGGACTATCGGATGGAGGTGTGCCGCCGAGGTCGCGGCGGCCATTTGGCCGATATTTTGTTCCATACATAATTGAACCATACCATATTATCATAATAAAAAGAATTGACAATAATTTCCTAAATAATTTGTGTTTTATTCAAAATCAACATCGGCCCTTAAAATTTAACCACCCTTTATATAATAAATACAGGATTGGTCCTAAGACACTCCCCTGCGGGACACCAGCAGAGATTTTCTTTAGTTTGGAGTATTCATCCTCATATTTCACACGAAAATGTCTATTGGATAAATAGGATCTTAGTATGGCATAGAATTGCCTCGGCAGATCTCTATGCAGCTTGAATTCCAATCCACTATGCCATACCTTGTCGAATGATTGGGCGACGTCCAGAAATATGCTGGAGCATACTTTTTTACGTTCTAACGTTCTTTCAATAATGTTGGTGATTCTATGCACCTGTTCAATTGTGGAATGCTTCTCTCTGAATCCAAATTGATGTGGAGGAATTAGTTGTCGGTCCTCAATTGTTGGTTTAAGTCTTTTTAGTAATAATTTTTCAAAGAGTTTTGACATAATTGGCAGCAATGAAATTGGCCTGTATGATTTTTTATCGTTAGGTGGTTTATCAGGTTTTGCTATCATGATTACTTCTGCTACTTTCCATTGCCATGGAACATATTTTAGCCGAAAGCTTGCATTGATTATGTGCAATAGCTTACGAAATCCTTTATCTGGTAGAGCCTTGATTATTTGGGAGGTAATCAAGTCATACCTTGGGGCTTTTTTAACATTCATGTTACTTTTTACTTCTTGTTTTAATTCTTTGAGAGTTACTGGGCGTATATCACATTCATCCAGCTTGTGGATTGACATTATATTTTCATTGGCCGTTTGTCTTGGTGGTGGTTGAAAGGTATCCTCAAGATACTCCGCAAACAGATCAGCCTTAGTACAGTGAAAATGTTTACAGAAATGGAAATCTCTCTCTCTCTCTCTCTCTCTCTCTCAGAGTGAACACGTATCACGTCGTGCTCTGCAGAGAACGAGAAATTAAGTGGTAAATAGTTATTCGGTAATTCGGACAAATACGCTGTGTGATTGTACGTGCGGTATAGCATCTGTGGAAGTATTAAATAATGTAAAGAACTAATAGACAGAACTCATAGGCAGGATATAAATTAATATATAGTGAAGGTGCGATCGGTTAAAGAGCCATAGCGACCACGTCGCGAAATGCTGACAAAGTGTGTCAGCTCGAATGAGTTTGCATGAGGCGACACGAGCAAGTGTCAAAACTACAAACTGATTAAAAGACATTCGGCAGTGCCGATAAGATAGCGAGTGATGGATAAGGCGCATGCATGTAGACAATGCAATAGGGAAGTTACATTAGAGGTGTATCATTGTGTGCCATGTGATAAGTACTTTCACCCAGGCTGTATTAAGTTACACAGAGTTTACAATGGGGCAAATGAACTGGTATCTTGTGATGGAAAAATCGATAAATATACCAGGTCTATAAATATGAAACCGGAATTTTTGTATAGAAAATACACGTTCATTGTATGAAAATGATAAAAAATATTTTATTCGAAGTATTGCCCATCGCTAGCTATACATTTTTCCCACCTGTCTGACAATTTGTGGATGCCACGCCAAAAAAACTGTAGCTCTTTTGAGGCAAACCAGTCATCGAGCCATTTTCGTACATTTTCGTAAAACGTAAAGCACTGCTCAGCAAGTGCGTATCCCATCGATGCAAATAAGTAGTAATCGGACGGAGCCAAGTCTGGTGAGTAAGCCGCATGCGAAAGTATTTCCGAACTAAACGCCTCAATCGTTTCCTAGACCAGTTTTGCTGTGTATGATGGTGCATTATCATGAAGCAAAATCACTTTGTGTTGCCTTTTTTGATATTCTGGTCGTTTTTCACGCAAAGCTTGATTCAAATCGATCATTTGTTGTCGGTAGCGTTCAGTGTTAACGGTTTCGCCAGGTTCTAGCAGCTCATAATAAATCACACCCTTCTGATCCCACCAAACACAGAGCATTGTCTTCCGTCCATAGCGATTTAGCCTTGCACTCGATGTCGATGGTTCGCCTGGAGTTACCCATGATCTTTTACGCTTAGGATTCTCAAAATATATCCACTTCTCATCGCCAGTCACAATTCGATGGAGAAATGACTTTCTTTTGTACCTGGCGAGCAGCATTTCGCAAGTGGTTTTTCGGTTTTCCTGCTGTCTTTCATTTAGTTCATGTGAAACCCATTTTCCCATCTTCTGGATCTTTCCCATGGCTTTCAAACGTATGGAGACGGCTTCTTGTGTCACATTTAATTGATCCGCGAGTTGTTGTTGCGTTTGAGCGTCATCCTCATCCAACAATGCTTGCAATTCGCTGTCTTCAAACTTTTTCGGTGGTCTTCCACGTTCTTCGTTTCTCACGTCAAAATCGCCACTTTTGAATTTTTTAAACCACTCAAAGCACTGTGATTTACCAAAAGCATGCTCACCGTAAGCTTCGACAAGCATTCGATGCGATTCTGCACCAGTTTTCTTCAAATGGTAACAGAAAATCAATGCTGTCCGCGAATCGTAGTTTCCAGGCACAAAATTCGACATGTTCAACGCTATTATAAACTATGCTGTTGTATGAAACTTGTATTGTTGTGAGTTGAAAATCTTTGTCAGAGATGTCAACAAGGAAATGGCGCCAATGACGCGGTTTGACGGTAACTACATTGACAGCTAGGGTCATCTATGGGCAAATTCCGGTTTCATATTTATAGACCTGGTATGGTGAAAAATGACGGTAAAACGTGAGGTGAAAGTAGCAAGGAGCGAAAATTGTCGGCTACTGATAGTGGACAAAAGCAATGGGAGCGAGGCGCATCAGCATCAGCATCAGTAAACATAAAGGATTCAAAGATTGATACTATATACAAGATGGTACAAGAAATTAAGGACGAAATGATAAAATGAAGAATATGCTTAGAAGGGCTATAACGGAAGTTATAAATAAAGGAATGGACACAGTGAGAGTAGAAATACAGCACTGGAAATCTTATGAATTGGAAATATTCATAAGGGGAGCAATGAAAGCTGAGATGCCAAAAGTATTAACTATTATGCCGATGTCGAGCATGGGAACAGGACAGATAGAAAAGAGCTACAGCGGAGCGGTAAAAAAAATCAAGAATCGGTGTTAATCATTAAACCTAAAGATGGAAAAGAGAATAATTCATGTGAAAATACAAAAAAAGACATGAAAAAAATTGATATCTCGAAACTCGGAGTGGGAATCACATAAATGAAGAAAGTGACGAAAGGAGCAATCGTAGTGGGGTGCGAAAATAAGTCTGAAGCTGAAAAACTGAAGCAGGAATTCGTAAAAGATATGGGAGAAAAATATGAAATACAAGCACCAAAGAGGAGAAAACTAAAGGTGAAGATACTCGATGTCGACAAAGAAGATTGTGAAAACGAACAACATTTTTGGCAGGAAATAGTAGACCAAAATGGACTGAAGAAAAACATAATCGAGGGGAAGATAGTATATAAGGCGGCAAAAGACAATTCAAAAAAGGCGGCTGTGATAGCGGAGGCGAATGCTGGGACAAGAGAGAAATTTATACAGTTGGAAAAACTAAAAATAGGGTGGAACATATGCAAAGTACAAGAATATGTAGAGATTCTAAGGTGTTTCAAGTGTTGTAGGTATTATCATTTCGCTAAAGACTGTACGAAAAAAGAAACTTGCGGAAATTGCGCAAAACAACATGCGACGAAGGAATGTAGGAGTGAGACAAAAAATTGTGTTAATTGTGAGGAAAAAAATACGGTTTTTAAAATCAAAAACTTAAAGTCGGATCACTCGGCTTACGCTAATAAATGTCCATGTTTTAAGAAAGAAATAGAAAAAAAAGAGATAGAATTCGATGTAATAATATATAACAATCAGGAAACATGAACAGTGATAGAAGCAGAGTAAGCTGTTTAAATGCACAGAGATTTTTGAGACATAAAGATGAAATAGAGAATGTTTTGCTAAAGAAATATAAACCTAGTATAATAGGATTTACAGAAACTCATATAATGCAGCAGATAGAGGATCACGAATTATACATCAGCGGGTATGTATGCGTGCGTGGTTACTCAGGATCTAGTAGAACAGGTGGAGTATTGTTACATATAGATAGAAGGATTAAATTTGATATAATAGCGATAGAAAATTGCCATAAAAATTGGTGGACAATAACAGTAAAAATTAAAGATAACAACTGTTCAGTTTTCACGCCTACCAAGAACACACTCAACTCATGCGCACGCTACACTCACAATCATCTGACGCCTCGCGTCATATGGTATAGCTCGCAGGTATGCTATATCGATTTATCGACCGCGCACTCATGCATATTGTCCATCTGCTCACATCCTCGATCGAAGCTCACTCAAACGGCCAACGCTGTTAGCGTGGCCCCATCGGCAAGACCACTCACAAGGCTCGCCTTCCATCGCTGACAGCGAATCACAAGCAAGCTGTGACGCACGTCCGTCTTCTTGATACTCTGCCTCGTGGTCGACGGATGTGGCCATTGTTCTCACTCGAGTCGCTCGCAGTACACGTTCCCGCGTAAAACTCACAGAGATATTCACTCGTTCTAATCACCTTAGTGCGCATTCATTTCTATAGTGTAGTACATTCTTGGTCAAATCACCCGTGTTCCAACTTAGTGTTAGTGAAAATCACAGCAGATCACCAGAACCATAGAACCATTCACATAAACGTCAACGGCGTGGTTCGCTCGTTGGCTGCATAGACGCCATTCTGCTTCGCACCGATCATCGGCGTCCGGACTCTCATCAGCCTGCCGTGTGGCATTACTCGAGCTCTACAATCAGACCTTATCACCAGGATCAACCACACGGAATCACCAAGGCAACTCAGAGGCCTGAGAACCCACTCACCAACAGTACATCAACACGCAGGCCAGACCAATCACAGTAATATATTTGTCATAATCAACAGGTATTTTTCATGCAACCAATGTTACATAATTTCAATAAACATTGAATTTATTATTGTTAATTACTGAGTGCAGTGAAGCATTGAACTTCATGTCTTTCACGATATCTCGCAAACGGTAAGAGATACGGCAAAACGGACAAAATGTAAGGCATTGACGAAAGGATAACACACACCAGCTAGTGGATCTGACCTCAGGTAAAAATCGAAAATAATAATAATCGAAAAATATTCATGGACGGTGGCCTGTGACGACTACTCGCGACCCTCCCCACTCCTATCCTCACTCACCTCGGTCCGAGAGCTCTAAACAGGCCGAAGAAGTGGGGATATGAGTGGGAGTCACCATGGAACACCGTATACTACTAATAATTTTCGAAACTTTTACTTTTTTTCAAATGTATAAATCGCAGGCCCAGTTGGCCACCTTGGTGTCCCCGTCACCACTATAAAGCGATCGATATTCACCATACCCGAACCAATCCGAACTGCCCTCAGCCTACCTAGGTAATTCTCAGTACCACGATTCAGCCACGAGATGGCCACCCGTTTCTCACAAGCTCAAAGAGCTCCTGCTGTAAAGATAAAGCGCTCAAAGGCGACTGAAAATCAGTCGGTTCTGAGAAAAAAATCAATTCCGTAATTCCACAGCGACCGACTACTTCCTTCACCAGTCTCCCACCTATCTCTCTCCTCAGCTGTCACCCTCCTCTTTAACTATTTCCACGTTGTAGCTGTCGGCTCGCCCTTAACCCTGGGTAGCAGCCTTCCAGCTTCACCCTACTCTTCACCTTCGTGGTTGCTGTCGGCTCGCTCCGAACCCTGGGTGGCGGCCTCCCTGCTACATTCTACTCTTAACCTTCGTGGTAGCTGTCGGCTCGCTCCTAACCCTGGATAGCAGCCTTCCTGGTCCACCCTACTCTTCACCTTCGAGATATAGGTCGGCTCGCTTCAAACCCTGGGTAGCGGCCTTCCTGCTCCACCTAACTGTTCTTGTTCGTGGTAGCTCTCGGCTCGCTCCAAACCCTGGGCAGCGGCCTTACTGCTCCACCCCTCATTCTTCAAATTATTCAAATCCTCCTTTCTCCTCAATCTTCCTTAACCTCCGATATCATATTGACATCGCTACCAAACTCGCGGGTGATCGATATCTCCACACCTCTCACCGCTTCAATATTTGCCCCTTTACCACGTGGAAGGACCGCAGTCTATTATAAGTAATGAATACTTTCTTCAACGTCTCTTTTCCAGATTTTAAATCGAAAAAGGGGTAGATGTAAAACCTCCCTTTGGAAAAAAGAATCATCTGTATGGCCCGGTTGGCAGTAGCAGTAGCAATAGTAACGAGTGCAATTGATATTCTACGAGGGTGGATTTATTACTCAGTGACTTTTTGAATGAAACATAGTTTTTTGGGCAAAAGTTTGATTTTTCAACATAGTCTCCTTTGAGCTCAATACACTTCGTCCAACGTTTCTTCCATTTGTTTATCCCTTCTAAATAAGAAGATTTGTCAAGGTCCTCAAAATGGGCGTTTGTTTGAGCGATGATTTCATCGTTGGAGCCAAATCTCTTTCCGTCGAGCCATTTCTTCAGGTTAGAAAATAGGAAATAGTCACTGGAGGGTGAATCCGCAGAATATGGCGGATGAAATTTTAATTCGTATCCTATTGAGAATCCGTCCGATGGAATTGACCGATCTTGAGTTCTGAGTCCTGGTGAGTGAGAAAGTTGAGCGGATCCGGTGAATAGTGAGAGAGAAACAGTCCAAGAGTCCTGGTGAGCGTGTGCTGTTCCACCGATGCGAAACGAAAAAGTGTCTAAATTTTCAATATGGCTGCGAGTAGGAAAGCGTCGTTGGGCGCTGAAGTCAGTTGAGCGAGATAGCCGGTGAGCGAAGCCGAAGTCAAGCGAGTGAGACATCCTTTCGCTCAACGCGGCATGCCAACGAGGCACAGCCTCGGCTTCGCGAAGCCCTGCCTCGGCTTTGTTCGGCTCAACCGAATGCAGTGCGCTAGAGCACCGCAACAGGTAGGCGCACGACGAATTTCGATCGCAGTCCGACAGCTGATTATCCAACATATCCTAATTCATGAAATTTTGCCATAGCGACTACGCAGATGTGCACCCGTACATTGGCTTCATAGAATATCACTTACTTTTTGGCTCAATACGGTCGTGTTTTCTTCAAATCCAAGTTGAACTGGTCCAATACGTTGGAATATTATTCGGCGTTGATTGTTTTTCCTTTTTGAAAGTAATCGGTGTAGATTCGCCCCGCGAAAAGGACTGTTTCGACTGCTGCTCGGTCTCCGGTGTATTGTGGTGGTTCCATGTTTCGTTCACTGTTATGGAATAATGCAAATACCCATTTTGCGGATATAATAATAATAATAATAATAATAATTTTTTTTTTTTTCGAGGGGCGGTGGAAAATCTTCACAAAGACAGAAAGGAGGGACCGCACTCCTCAAAGTGTAGGATTTCTACCCACTAAAAACCACCAACCCTTTTTCCAGATGTTGTGTAACGACCCCGGAACCGCTTCTGCATTTCGTTAAGGTCGTTCTGTTCCTTTGCCTTCCAGGCCTCTTCACTCTTTCCTGCTTGCTTAAGGCCGCGATCCGGCGCAAGCTGTGATTTTCTGCCTAATTCCATTCGCTGGCACGCTAATGCCCTAACTGTTTTCACTGTGTCACTTCAATGTGGTTCACTGGACTCGGCACTATATTATCGCACTGCACCGTTCACTATGCCCATGATGTCCAACTAGTTGTTGTCTGCTCCGGCTATTACTCTGTTATTTTCTTCTTGTTTCTTCTGGCGTAGAACTGTTTTGGCAAAATTTGTCACCGCATCCCACTTCTCCGCGCTGATCAGCATCGATGCCACTATGTTCTCTGGGGTGATAAGACCTAGTGACTCCTCCATCCTTTCCCTCTCATCCCTCCATCGATTACACTCGAAGAAGGTGTGATGAGCGTCGTCGCGTTCAGAATCCCCGTAGATACATCGCGGATTTTCCACTTTCTCGATCTTGTGAAAGTATGCGCTGAAGAAGCCATGCCCGCTCAATAGTTGGGTCAGGTAGTAAGTAATTTCCCCATGTTTACGATCTGTCCATAGGGCCAGATGTTTGATGAGTCTGGCTGTCCATCTTCCTCTTGCGTCACTGTCCTACATGCCCTGCCAAACCTCCATGGTGTGATTCCTCTCCTGTTTCTTTATTTGTTGTCGATCGTGTTCAGCTCGTCGTAGGTAGACTCGTTTCTTCTCTCTCGCGAGGAGCTCGATGGGTACCACTCCAGCAATGACCAGGGCCACCGGTCCTGATACCGTTCGGTATGCACAGGCCACTCTCGGGGCTCCTCTTCTTTGTACCGCGGCTATACGCTTCCTTCGGCTTTCCGCTTCCAGTGCGTCCGCCCAAATCTCTGCTCCATAGAGGAGAATTGAGTGCGTCACCGACATTAGAAGCCGGCGTTTGCTGGTCATTGGTCCTCTCACGTTCGCCATGAGACGGCTCAGCGCTGCGACCATAGTCGCCGCTTTGTCTGTCGCTTTCCTGATGTGTTCCCAGAAGGTTAGTTTTGTGTCCAGGGTGATGCCGAGATACCTCACTGCACCCTTCGTTTCCACTTCTTCGTTCCCGACGCGCATGCGCAGTATGTTCGGGATCCTCTTCCGAGTGAGAACTACTATCTCCGTCTTCTGCGTGGCTAGGCTGAGGCCGTGGTCCCCCATCCATTGGTGCGTCCGCCTCATGACCTGGTTAAGACGCCTTTGTGCCGCTTCGGGGTCTCTTGCTGTGATGACCGCGGCGACGTCGTCGGCGTATCCTATCAGGTACGTGTCGTCTGGCATTTCCATCCGTAGAATTCCATCGTACGAGATGTTCCAGAGATCTGGCCCGAGGATCGATCCCTGGGCTGCGCCTGAGGTGATGACTTTCCTCTGTTGTCCTTCTCGTGTGTCGTAGAGCAGTACTCGGTCCTTCAAGTAGTCGTCCACCATCGCGAGAAGGTACGCTGGTACCTGGAAATGTACCTTTAGCGCAGGCATCATGTCGCACCATCTTGCTGAATTAAAGGCATTCTTCACGTCGAGTGTAACCAATACCACGATCTCTCGGGACTAATGGTTGTTCTCCCGCGTTGCCTCAACTGTCCTCATGACCTCTTGGACTGCGTCTACCGTGGATCGTCCTTTCCTGAAACCGAATTGTCTATCGGACAGGTCACTTGCTTCCCGTATTGCTGTATGTAGTCGCGGCTTGATCATCCCCTCCAGCAATTTCCCGGCCGTGTCCAGCATGCACAGTGGCCTGTAGGCTGACGGGGAGGGTCTCCTTTGCCTTTGCTGATTCACACCAGACGCTGCGTCTTCCAGCGTTTGGGAAAAACTCCGCTCTTGAAGCAGCAGTTGTACATGTCGAGAAGCAGTTTCAGGCGGGCGTCTGCCACCGCCTCCAACACTTCTGCCGGTACGCCGTCGGGACCTGGGGCCTTTCTGTTCTGCAGTGAGTTGACCGCGCCCATCAGCTCCTCCTCATTAAATAACGTAATGTCCTCAATCCTGATGTCGAGGTCCTCCTCGGTCCTGGGTCGGTGAGTCGGGAATAGAGTATCTACGATGGTTTTCATCCTATTCAGGTCCATGCACTCTCCTTCCGAGAAAGCTTCTAGTTTCCGCGTCACTATCCTGTAGCCCAATCCCCACGGGTCTTTATTTACGTCCTGTATAATGGAATTCCAACGCTCCGTCTTGCTGCGGCCAATTTGACGCTGTAGGATCTTCTTGGCACCTTTGTATTGAGCCGCGATAACCGCTGCCTCATCAGGATTCCTTCTTCGAGCTCGGGTTGCTTTCCTTCGCAGTTGGAGGCATCGTTTTCGCTGACTGGCCATCTCGTCGGTCCACCAGTACGCTGCCTGCTTGTTTGCTGGTCGCTGCTTTCTCGGCATCGATGCTCTGCACGCTTGCAGTACTAGTTGCATCGTTTCGTCCACTAATTCTTCTGCACTTGGGTTTTCAACGTGCATCGAGATTCTCCGTCCGTTGAGTATCGCTATACGCAGTTCCCTCTCGTCCATTTTGGCTACGTTCCATCTTGGTGGTAGGTCCCTGCTGATCCTTGGTGCGTTTCCTCCTTCAAATAATTCGAAAGTGATGTATTGGTGGTCGCTGCCTGTGAAGTCTTCAATCACCGTCCATTTTCTCACACATGGCACTGCGCGTTCCGATGCAAACGAAATGTCCGGTATCGTTCCCCTGTAGCCTGGTCGTCGGAAAGTCGTAGTTGAACCGGTGTTGAGCACTGTGAGGCTTAGTCGTGAAACCATTTCCATTACTCGTCTGCCTCTGCCATCCGGATGCGGCATACCCCATTCGATCGCTCGCGCATTAAAATCTCCAGCCTTGATGATTTTTCCTTCCATGTCCCGTCGTTTGTCTTCCAGGTTGTTGAGCTTCTCTTCAAATGCCCGATGCCTTCATTGGGCGTGAAGTAGCAGCTCACGTAGTAAACGTCCGTCTGTTTAATCCAGACAAAGCCGTTCCCCTTCCGTGATCTTCTACTCGGCCTTTTCCGGGATTCGGGACCCAAATGGCTGCAGCGCACAGGTTGTCCGCGTACCAGGTCGTATTCACTTTATCACGATATTGTTCCCTGACAATAATCACATCACATTTTTTTTCGCGCACCAGTTGTGTCAGGAGGTCGTCGGCCGTCCTGCTCCTGTTCAGATTTCCTTGAAGTACCCTTGTCATTTCAGGGTCCTGTTCTTAGCACTTTCCAACGCTCTCCGAAAAGCGGCACATTTCCCTGTTCCCGGCACGTGGGACGATTGCGCTTTGTCCGCGCACAAAACACACCGCGCTTCTCTATCGCACTTAGCGCCTTTATGACCGGTTTCACCACACTTATAACACAGTTTACTTCCATCCGGACCACTACAGTTTTTGGCTTGATGCCCATACCCTAAGCACCTGAAGCACCGCATTACAAATATCCGTTTCCGAATTCTACAATTGACCCAGCCAACTTTGATCTTGCTCTTTTGGATGAGTTCTGTTTCCTTTATTTCATCGATCTCGATAAGAGCGATTTTCTGGCCCCTGTAAATCGTTTTTGGCACTCGGACTTTAATATTTTCTACTTGTGCCGGGTTGTTCAGTTTTCACGCTTACCAAGTACACACTCAACTCATGCACACGCTACAGTCACAATCATCTGACGCCTCGCGTCATATGGTATAGCTCGCAGGTATGCTATATCGATTTATCGACCGCGCACTCATGCATATTGTCCATCTGCTCACATCCTCGATCGAAGCTCAGTCAAGCGGCCAACGCTGTTAGCGTGGCCCCATCGGCAAGACCACTCATAAGTCTCACCTTCCATCGCTGACAGCAAATCACAAGCAAGCTGTGACGCACGTCCGTCTTCTTGATACTCTGCCGCGTGGTCGACGGATGTGGCCATTGTTCTCACTCGTGTCGCTCGCTGTACACGTTCCCGCGTAAAGCTCACGGAGATATTCTCTTGTTCTAATCACTCTAGTGCGGATTCATTTCTGTAGTGTAATACATTCTTGGTCAAATCACCCGTGTTTCAACTCAGTGTTAGTGAAAATCACAGCAGATCATCAGAACCACAGAACCAATCACATAAACGTCAACGGCGTGGTTCGCTCGTTGGCTGCACCGACGCCATTCTGCTCAGCACCGATCATCGGCGTCCGGACTCTCATAGACTGCCGTGTGGCACTATTCGAGCTCTACAATCAGACCTTATCACCAGGATCAACCACACGGAATCACCAAGGCAACTCAGAGGCCTGAGACCCAATCACCAACAGTACATCAACACGCAGGCCAGACCAATCACAGTAATATATTAAACACAATCAACAGGTATTTTTTCATGCAGCCAATGTTACATACTTTCAATAAACGTTGAATTTATTATTGTTAAATTACTGAGTTCATTTAATTAGTTATACTTGTCACCAGGATCCTTAACCTTAATATTCGCATCTGTCACTCGACATGCTACGTGCGAATGCATCAACCCGCTATCCACCAACAGCGTAGTAATACTCAAGTGATACAGGTTCA
Organism: Cylloceria caligata; assembly: GCA_963942595.1. NCBI lineage: Eukaryota > Metazoa > Arthropoda > Insecta > Hymenoptera > Ichneumonidae > Cylloceria > Cylloceria caligata. The sequence continues at coordinate 25,769,031 of OZ012710.1, forward strand.
CTGTGCAGAGCACTATATTCATTGTTATTTATTATGTTTTACTCAGTCTGACTAGGCGCTGACTTTGCGCACTTGTCAATTTCTCTCATAGTGCTTTGCCGCATCAGTTAGTGTCTATCGTAGAGGTCTTAATAATTTTGTTGAAGCATTATCAAATATTTATAATATACTCATATTCAATACTCATACACGGGTACTCGCATGCCAAGGCGTCGAGCACATCTTCTTCTTCAGTTGCTCCGTCGAGGTCTCTAATCTCGAGGGTCATCTTCGGGATGAGTTCGGTGACTTTGCCCGTATTTCCCAGTACATCTCTCAAGGCCTTGGTGAAGACGTAATTGTTCTTCTGGTTGTTGCCTAGCTTCAGCAGAATTTCACCCTTGTGAGTCTGACGGATGGCTTTGATGTCCGTCTCCGTGTCTGCAGGGTTCACTTTGGCGCGGATGTCGTTCAGTATCTCTGCGTAGGTTTTCCCTGTTTCCGGCCTGATAAGAACGGCTTCGCCGCGCGGCCTATCCCGGATGCGTTTGTTCCGCTCTCTTTGGCGTTCCGGTGGAGTTGTTTTCATCCTCGTCGCCGGTGTTTCCTCGTCATTCCTTGCAGCTGTTCTGGCTTTTTTATTGTTGGCCTTGACCGCGCCTCCTTTCTCCTTTCTGCGGCGAGGTTCTTGCCACTCACCTTCCGTTTCTCCATGCTTAGGTCTTTTATCCGCCCATTGTACAGGAGATCCTCCTCTGGGCTGGTTAGGTGTTGTGACCTCTGGATTCCTCTATTCGAAGATTGTGAGGCTAGTCGTCTGTCTCCTGCTGGTATTTTTCGCAATTCTGCTTCAATCTTCTTCCTTTCTAATCTGGATGCTGAAATAGCTTCCAAGGATTCCTCCAGCTTCTGTAATCCTTGTTTGATGTCCATGCTGACATTCCGCTGCTTAGTGGTCGCCTGGATCATCTTCTTTGCAAGGCTTTGAAGGCGCCGTATCTCTTCTTCCTCGCCAAGGTCAGCCTCCGAGATCTTCTGCTGTAGAGCTGCTCGGTGTTGCTCTATCGAGCCGTCTTGCTCCTCATTTGCACTGATATCCGTCTCGTTATGAGGGAGACTCAACATCAGTGCGTTGTTAATCTGTTCACCCTTGTTTCCTCGTGTTCTAGTAAGATGACGGCTCTCCTGGCTTGTTGCTTTGTATGCTACGATGGCCAAGTCATCTACCAATGTAGCAGTGCGGTCGCTTGTTTTCGCCGCCGGGGAGCCCGCTTGCCCACTCCCTGTCGACGCCGGTACTGGGGTACCCCCCTTGCACCGTAAACTGTTTTCCTTGATTGTTGTTACTCATAATTGGTTTGTTGTAGGGGGTATTATTGAATAATAATAATAATAATAATAATAATAATAATAATAATAATAATAATAATAATAATAATAATAATAATAATAATAATAATAATAATAATAATAATAATAATAATAATAATAATAATAATAATAATAATAATAATAATAATAATAATAATAATAATAATAATAATAATAATAATAATAATAATAATAATAATAATAATAATAATAATAATAATCCCTCCAAAGTGTGTCGCCTTGCCGCGGCGGGGGGGCTTGCGTTTCTGCAATGAACTTTGGAGCTCAGCCGGCGGGGGCTCTGGCCCCTTGCAGGTCTAACCTTGCCGGACAGGTCCATGGGGAGCAGGCAGACTAAGAACACACAACATCAAAAGCTACGGTGGAAGGCATCGTGCCTACGGCTGCATGGCCGCAATGATGTAAACTAAAGCGGTCGCGAACGATTCCTGCAGGGCACCGGGTGGAACCCTGCAGTATTTACACCTTACCTAGACAAGGCGGCTCTGCCTAGGCAGACCTACATTCCGACCTACTCGTGGGATTAATATGGAGAAACTTTTAAAAGAAATAAAACCTAAGCAGAAGAAGGAGTTGGAAAAAACATCGACCGAGGAAGAACTCAAGACAATCGGAGAACTCGCGACGAACAATATCGAGGGAGAGTCGAACGATGATAGCTTGGCAAACGTGACTGAAAGTGTCAACCTGAGAAAGAGAAGTATACTTCAGTCATGTTCGTCGACAGGCACGGAAGATCGATCTCTACATCAGAAGAAAAAGAAATTAAGATACAGAAAGAGAGAAACGACACCGCCACCCATGGAAGAGGGTAAAACGGTTCCACCTGTCGTCGGAAATATAAGGAAGCATCGAGAAAAACCTGGAACCTCCTCATTCGACGATTACAATAAGAACCAACCCGATTTGACAGAATTATTACAACTCATTCATGAGACCGCGACGAAAATGGAAGAGGCAGCGGCAATACAGAAAAATATGAATATGGCGGTAAAAACCGGCATTAAGACGATTCTTGAGGCCGCTGACGCTGCGCTAAGCATGCAAATCAGGACAGCCTCGAGGGGACGAGTGATGGCAGACGACCTGACAGAGACAGAAACGGAGACATCGGAACCGGCGACGCGACCGACGAAACAGAAATGGGAAGCGACAAAGACCCCACCAGAGGCCCGGCAGAAACGACCCCCGAGAACGGAGGCGGCTGAAGCCTGGACGACCGTGACGAAACAAAAAAAGAAAAAAAACGACGGAACCGAAAAACAAGACGGACGAGACGAAAGTACCGACCCAGGCTGAAAGGCGCAGACCGACCCCCAAACATAGGGGAACAGCTGTACTGGTCAAACCTGGGAAAAACAACACGTACTCGGACATCGTACGGAAGATAAGGACGACGGTCGACCCGACGAGCAGTCATGTACAGGTGACGGCTCTAAGGAAGACCAAAGACGGACGGTGTCTCATCAAGATACAGACAGATACAGACGGACGAGTACAATTTCAGCGCGCACTTCAGGACGCGGTCGGGGACACAGGCAGCGTTAGAACCGTAACCTCCAGGGTGCAACTGGAGATCATGGACCTGGACTGCGTTACCACCGCGGAAGACGTGATACGAGCGCTGAGACGAGAGACGGGACAAGGCGGCGACTTTGGTGTCCACATCTTCGGCCCGAACCGGGCTGAGCTATACATAGCGGTCTGCGACCTCGAGTCGCGGGAAGCCGAGGTACTGCTGAACCGGGGCCGGATCGGGATAGGATGGGTGCGATGCCGACTACGACAACGATTGACGGTGACCAAATGCTACAAGTGCCTGGGCTACGGACACACAAGGACGAACTGCACGAACACGGATCGGACAAAGAGCTGCAGGAAATGCGGCGAGACGGGACATTACGCGACGGACTGTAGAAACAGACCGGCTTGCCCTCTGTGCTCTGAGGCGGGGCACGGGGACGTAGCGCACCTTGCGGGAACCGGAAGGTGTGCGGTATTTCGAGCTGCGCTGGAGAAGTGCAGGAAGCAGGCCGGAAAACGGACAGAATAGTTCAGGGAAACCTGAACAGGAGTAGGACAGCAGACATGCTACTACCACAGATAGCTGACGAACATGACGCCGACATTCTGATCCTGTGCAAACCGTACAGGAGAAGAACGACACAAACGTACATTACGAACGAGACAGAGACCACAGCTATCTGGGTAAGGGGCGCTGCCCAATCTCGAATAATTAACTGCGGTGTGGGGGACGATTACGTCTGGGCAAGGGTCGGCGCTGTCACTTACGTCAGCGTCTACCTGACACCCAACTGCACCGCGGCGGATTTCGAGAGGAAAGTGGCGCTCCTTGAAGATAGAATCAGGGATCTGCCTGGAGACGTTATTATCGGGGGGGACTTCAACGCGCGGGCGATCGAGTGGGGAATGACAGTAACGAACAAACGTGGACGGTTGCTGCTGGAGATGGCTGCAAGGCTGGACCTGATGGTAGCCAATACAGGAAACATACCGACGTACAGATGACCAGGGTTTGGAGACTCCATCCCTGACGTCACAATGACATCGGACGGAATATCGCCACGGATAGGGCAGTGGCGGGTGTTCGATGGCTATACGGCCAGCGACCACCAGTACATTGTCTTCGAAGTGGCAGGACAAACAGCGACGAGACGGACGAAGAACCCAGCACCCCCCGAGGTGGAACCTCAATAAACTCGACGTACAACAATTTTCGGAGGAGCTGGTGGTAGCACCAGCACCGATAACAAAAGTCCCCCCTGAGCTGACTGGCCGGCAAAGGGCGGAAAGACTGGTGGACGAGACGGCCAAACTGACGGACCGGCTGTGCAACAGCTTAATGCCGAAACGACGATATCGACAGAACAGGCAGCCACAATACTGGTGGACGGACGAAATAGCCGAGCTGCGAAGGGTCTGCTTGGCAACCCGACGACTAGTGACGAGGGCTGGGGGGAAGACCCGATAGGGAAAACCTCCAAGCCGAATATAAGACAGCACGAAAAGCACTGACGAGCGCGATACGAGACAGCAAGACGTGTTGCTGGAAGAGGCTCTGCGAGGAGGTGGATCAGGATCCCTGGGGTACTGGTTACAAAATCGTGACTAGTAAACTAAGGGCCCGGGTACCACCAGAACTCAAAGACGCCGAATCCGCACGACGGATCGTCGACGGCTTATTTCCTGCACACCCGATACGGACGGACGTTACAGATGACACGGACACACCGGCAGCCCCCATCTTCACGGCGGAAGAGCTCACTAGGGCATCCAACACAATGAAGACTGGTAAGGCACCGGGACCGGACGGAGTACCGGTGGAGATTATCCGGCTGATGGTCAACCTGAGGCCGGAGATATTTCTCGACCTGTACAACACGTGCTTGACGACGGGGACGTTCTGCGGCCGGTGGAAGGCGGCGAGGCTAGTTCTTATCCCCAAAGGTAAGGGCGACCCCAATATGCCGTCAGCCTACCGGCCGCTGAGTTTACTCGACACAACGGGTAAACTCTATGAACAACTACTAAAACCGAGACTGACGGACGCGATACAGACCAGCGGAGGCCTCTCAGACCGGCAGTTCGGCTTCAGGAGGGGACGATTAACGATTGGAGCGATTCGAAAAGTGGTCGATTCCTTCCTGGATTTGGACAGACATTGCCACGCAGCGCGACCAATCGTTCTGCTGGCGACCTTGGACATCAGGAACGCCTTTAACTCGGCCAGGTGGGTTGACATCCTGGAGGCGCTTGAAGGCAACTTCGTTGTTCCAGCTTACCTGGCTCGGGTGGTGGGGGACTACCTAAAAAACAGACGGATCACGTACGTGACGACTGAAGGACCGGTGACGAGACAAATCACCGCGGGAGTTGCACAGGGGTCCATACTGGGACCACACTTTTAGAACGGACTCTACGACAGCTTGCTAAGGCTGGAATTGTCGCTTAGTGTTTTCCTCGTCGCTTACGTTGACGACGTGGCGGCGGTGATCACCGAGCGGTCTCCAGACCTGGCACAGCAAAAACTGAACCAGACGATGCGACGAGTGGGCCGTTGGATGACCGACCACGGACTACAACTCGCGACAGAAAAGACAGAACTGACTTTCCTTAGCAGAAGACGCATACAGACGAGACTACCCATGTGGGTTGGGACGGACGAAATCGAGGCCGGAGGTGAAGTCAAGTACTTGGGAGTAACCCTAGATACGAAGATGACCTTCTGTCCTCATATACAAAAAACATGCCAGTAGGCGGCTAAGAGGATAGCATCCTTAAGCCGCCTAATGGCCAACACAAACGAGCCGAGACCGGGAAAACGACGACTCCTAATGACGACAGCCCACTCGATCCTCCTATACGGCGCGGAGATCTGGGCAGATGCCCTGAAGACAAAGAAGTACTGCCACGCGATGATAACGGTACAAAGACAGGGTGCGCTGAGGATCGCCTGCTCCTACCGAACTGTCTCTGCACAAGCAGTCTTGGTGGTTGCGGGCGTAATCCCCGTGGACCTCCTAGCTTTCGAGCGAAAGAGGATCTACGGGAGAAGCGCGGACATAAGACCGGAGGATGCGGCAGTCGCGGAACGCGACAAGACGATACAGACTTGGCACGAACAATGGACAGAAAGAGCGACAGGCAACTGGACAAGACGACTAATAAAGGACCTGAGACCGTGGATCGAAAGGGATTTTGGGGACGTAAATTTTTACGTCACCCAGTTCCTGACGGGACACAGTTACATTAGACGGTACCTTTATAACATGGACAGAGTACGGACGCCAGGCTGTAAGTACTGTGGACACGAACGAGACGATGCGGAACACACATTTTTTGTGTGCGACCGCTGGACAGGACTCCGACTGGAACTGGAGACGATTGTTGGCAGCATCACCCCGGACAACATTGTCTAGGTCAGGGGTCTCCAAACTTTCCAGCCTTAGGACCATACTGATTACTCCAGTAAGTTCCGAGGGCCAAAACCATATTATCATTGTTGCCGGTGGTAAAAAGTGAAATAGTCCAAAATCTGTCCGCGAGCCGAATGTGGCCCTCGGGCCGTAGTTTGGAGACCCCTGGTCTAGGTGATGCTCCACTTGACAGAATGGTGGCAACTAGTTGCCACCTATACAGAGACGATACCGCGACGTAAAAACGTAGACGGCCGCCTCGCCTAACCGAGCAGACGGACTGACGTGACGCGACAGGTTACAGACAGCAAGACGAACGGACGAACATGGACAGAACCCCCAGCCAGAAGTAATACATACCAAAATAGTTCCTGGTCTGGGGGAGGGCAACAAGGAGAGGGCGGTTTAGTGGGTAGGCCTACTTTTTTGGGAGTCCCACATACCCCCTCAGTTCGAATGGCTGGAGGATATCCGTAAAAAGGATTTCGCAACTCCTTGTAAATAATAATAATAATAATAATAATAATAATAATAATAATAATAATAATAATAATAATAATAATAATAATAATAATAATAATAATAATAATAATAATAATAATAATAATAATAATAATAATAATAATAATAATAATAATAATAATAATAATAATAATAATAATAATAATAATAATAATAATAATAATAATAATAATAATAATAATAATAATAATAATAATAATAATAATAATAATAATAATAATAATAATAATAATAATAATAATAATAATAATAATAATAATAATAATAATAATAATAATAATAATAATAATAATAATAATAATAATAATAATAATAATAATAATAATAATAATAATCCCGTGTCGGGTTGATGATCCCGCATCGGGCGCCTCCCCAGGTCGCGGATAGGGGGACGCCTTCCAGATATGGAAGGTACCGAGAATTCTCGGGGTGGACGAAAATCTAGGAGCTGCCCGTGTTAGGGCCGGGGCGCAAAGTGGCCCGACCGTATCGGGGAAGGGGATCGTCTATCGACGACTCTAACCTCGCCAGGAACGGCCACGGCGCTCCCCGGTTAACGGGCGCCATAAGGAAACTGGGCTGGCGTGAAAACCGGATCAGGTGGACAAAAACCCCGTCGCGGACCAGCTCTGCCCAAGCCAAGGTGGGAGCCAGCGTGCCGAGGGCTGAATGGCACTGGGGTACAGTGTCGCGCACGATGCCTATGGGGAACCGGGCGAAACCTCATAGTATTAAGCCTTGCCCCCACAATCAGGCTCTGTGGGGGTCGACGCTCGCTTCCTGACTACTCGTGGGAACAACAATGGAAACAAATCAAAACAAAACAAAACAAAACATACAAATACTAAACGCCGACGGTGGGGCTTCGTCAGGGGCACCAGTGCCGGCAAACGGAGACAGAACGACACTGCGCCTCCCAAGACGAACCAGGACAGACAGTGCGTCGAGCGTAGGAAGCGGAGTAAGTTTTACTTCTGCTGCCTCAGCTAACGACAACGACAATCAGGGTATGCGCACACAGACAGAACAGACGAAAAAAGTAACACCAAACCCCACGACACTGAAACGGAACGAACCTGGACTAACGGAACTTCTGATAATAATACAGAAGACAGCGACGAAAATGGACGAGGCAGTCGCCAAACAGAAAAATACAAACATGACGGTCAAACTAGGAATAAAGACGATTCTCGAGGCTGCCGACGCGGCGCTACATAAGTGCACGGAGGCAGCCCCGAAAGGACTTATAACGACACATGACATGACGGACACAGAAACAGAGACGAAAGGGCAGGAAACGCCACGGACGAAACGAAAACGGGAGGCAACCGGAGCCACTCCGGAGGCCGTGCCGAAGCGACCCCCGAAAACGGAACTGGCTGCAGACTGGCAGACAGTAAAAAAAAAAAAAAGAAAACAAAAACAACGGAACCAAAGGACAGCACGCACGAAACAAAGACAAAAATCCAGGCTGAGAGGCACAGAACGGCCCCCAAACACAGGGGGACGGCTGTCCTGGTAAAGCCTGGAACCGATAACACGTACTCGGACATCGTACGGAAAATACGGACGACCGTTGACCCGAAGAATAGTCACGTGCAGGTGACGACTCTGAGGAAGACGAAAAACGGCCTGTGTCTTCTAAAGATACAGGAAGACGCGAACGGACCAGACGGACGAGACGACTTCCGACGCGCTCTACAAGACGCGATCGGGGCCGCAGGCAGCGTCAGGGCCATGACCTCTAAGGTCCAATTAGAGATCATGGATCTAGACTGCGTAACAACTGCGGAGGACGTCGTACAGGCACTGAGACGGGAAACGGGACGAGACGAAGACTTCGGAGTCCATATCTTTGGCCCGAACCGCGCCGAGCAGTACATGGTGGTCTGCGAGCTAGAATCGCGGGAAGCCGATGTGCTGCTCCGCCGCGGACGACTCGGTATCGGATGGGTGCACTGCCGCGTCCGAAAAAGACTGACTGTGACAAAATGCCACAGGTGTCTCGGTTACGGGCACGTGAAGGCAAACTGCTCGGACGTGGACAGGACGAAGAGCTGCCGAAAGTGCGGTATATCTGGACACTACGCTACCGACTGCACGAACGAACCGGCTTGTCCCCTGTGCGCTAAGGCGGGGCACGAGGACGTAGCGCACCTTGCGGGAACCGGGAGGTGTGCGGTGTTCCGGGCTGCGCTGGAGGAGTGCAGGAAGCAGGCCGGAAGACGGACAGAGTAGTTCAAGGAAACCTGAACAGGAGTAGGACAGCAGACATGCTACTACCACAGATAGCTGACGAACATGACGCCGACATTCTGATCCTGTGCGAACCGTACAGGAGAAGAACGACAAAAACGTACATTACAAACGAGACGGAGACCACAGCTATCTGGGTTAGGGGCGCTGCCCAATCTCGAATAACAAGCTGCGGTGTCGGGGACGACTACGTCTGGGCAAGGGTCGGCGCTGTCACATACGTCAGCGTCTATCTGACACCCAACTGCGCCGCGGTGGAGTTCGAGAGAAAGGTAGCGCTCCTTGAGGACGGAATCAGGGATCTGCCTGGGGACGTTGTTGTCGGAGGGGACTTCAACGCGCGGGCGATCGAGTGGGGAATGACAGCAACGAACAAACGTGGACGGTTGCTGCTGGAGATGGCCGCAAGGCTGGACCTGGTAGTAGCCAATACAGGAAACACACCGACGTACAGACGACCAGGGTTCGGAGACTCCATCCCTGACGTCACAATGACATCGGACAGAATATCGCCACGGATAGGGCAATGGCGGGTGTTCGACGGCTATATGGCCAGCGACCACCAGTACATTGTCTTTGAAGTGGCAGGACAAACGGCGACGAGACGGACGAGGACCCAGCACCCCCCGCGGTGGAACCTCAACAAACTCGACGTACAGAAATCTTCAGAGGAGCTGGTGGTAGCACCAGCACCGATAACAAAAGTCCCTCCGGAGCTGACTGGCCGGCAAAGAGCGGAAAGACTGGTGGCGGCCAAACTGACGGACCGGCTGTGCAATAGCACAATGCCGAAACGACGACATCGACAGAACAGACAGCCACAATACTGGTGGACGGACGAAATAGCCGAGCTGCGCAGGGTCTGCTTGGCGAGCCGATGACTCGTAACGAGGGCTGGGGGAAGACCCGAAAAGGAAAACCTCCAAGCCGCATATAAGACAGCACGGAAGGCACTGACGAGCGCGATACGAGACAGCAAGACGCGTTGCTGGAGTAGGCTCTGCGAGGAGCCGGATCAGGATCCCTGGGGCACTGGTTACGAAATCGTGACCGGTAAACTAGGGGCCCGGGTACCACCAGAAATCAAAGAAGCCGAATCCGCACGACGGATCGTCGACGGCTTGTTTCCAACACACGTGTTACAGACGGACGTTACAGACGATACGGACACACCGGCAGCCCCCATCTTCACGGCGGAGGAGCTCACTAGGGCATCTAACGCAATGAAGACTGGTAAGGCACCGGGACCAGACGGAGTACCGGCGGAGATTATCCGGCTGATGGTCAATCTGAGGCCGGAGATATTTCTCGATCTGTACAACACATGTTTGACGACGGGCACGTTTAGCGACCGGTGGAAGGCGGCAAGGCTAGTTCTTATCCCCAAAGGTAAGGGCGACCCCAATACGCCGTCAGCCTACCGGCCGTTGAGTTTACTCGACACGACGGGTAAACTCTACGAACAATTACTGAGACCGAGATTGACGGACGTGATACAAACCAGCGGAGGCCTTTCAGACCTGCAGTTCGGCTTCAGGAGGGGTCGATCGACGATTGGAGCGATCCAAAAAGTGGTTGACTCCTTCCTGGACTTAGAAAGACATTGCCACGCAGCACGACCTGTCGTTCTGCTGGCAACCTTGGACGTCAGGAACGCCTTCAACTCGGCCAGGTGGGTCGATATCCTGGAGGCGCTTGAAAGCAACTTCGGGGTTCCGGCTTACTTGGCTCGGGTGGTGGAGGACTACCTGAAAAACAGACAGATTACGTACGAGACGACTGAAGGACCAGTGACGAGGCAAATCACCGCCGGGGTTGCACAGGGGTCCATACTGGGACCGGACTTTTGGAACGGACTTTACGACGGCTTGCTCAGGCTGGAAATGCCGCTCGGCGTACTACTCGTCGCTTACGCTGACGACGTGGCGGCGGTGATCACCGAGCGGTCTCCGGATCTGGCACAGCTAAAACTGAACCAGACGATGCGACGAGTGGGACGATGGATAACGGATCACGGATTACAACTCGCGACAGAAAAGACCGAACTGACGTTCCTTAGTAGAAGACGTATACAAACGAGACTTCCTATGTTGGTCGGGACGGACAAAATCGTGGCCGGGGGGGAAGTCAAGTATCTGGGGGTAACTCTGGATACAAAGATGACCTTCTGGCCTCATATACAGAAAACAGCTCAGAGGGCGGCCGAGAGGATAGCATCCCTAAGCCGCCTGATGGCTAACACGACTGGACCGAGACCGGGCAAACGACGACTTTTAATGGCGACGGCCCACTCGATCCTCCTTTACGGCGCGGAGATCTGGGCAGATGCCCTGAAGACAAAGAAGTACTGCCACGCGATGACGACGGTACAAAGACGGGGTGCGCTGAGGATCGCCTGCTCCTATCGAACTGTATCTGCACAAGCAGTTTTGGTGGTGGCCGGCGTAATCCTCGTAGACCTCCTAGCTTTCGAGCGAAAGAGGATCTACGGGAAAAGCGCGGACATAAGACGGGAGGATGCGGCAGTTGCGGAGCGCAATAGGACAATACAGACTTGGCAAGATCGATGGACAAAAGAACGCACAGGCAACTGGACGAGACGACTTGTAAAGGACCTGAGACCGTGGATCGGAAGGGAGTTTGGGGACGTGAATTTTTACGTTACCCAGCTCCTGACCGGACACGGCTACTTCCGAAGGTACCTTTACAACATGAACAGAGTACGGACGCCAGACTGTAAGTACTGCGGACAAGAACGAGATGACGCGGAGCACACATTTTTTGTGTGTGACCACTGGACAGGACTGCGACTAGAAGTCGAGACGATTGTTGGTAGCATCACCCCGGACAACATTGTTCAGGTGATGCTTCACTCAACAGAATGGTGACAACTAGTTGCCACCTATACAGAGACGATACTGCGACGAAAAAACGTAGACGGCTGCCTCACCTAACTGAGCAGACGGACTGACGTGACGCGACAGGTTACAGACAACAAGACGAACGGACGAACACAGACAGAACCCCCAGCCAGAAGTAATATCGAAATAGTTCCTGGTCTGGGGGAGGGCAACAAGGAGAGGGCGGTTTAGTGGGTAGGCCTGCTTTTTAGGAGTCCCACATACCCCCCCAGTTCGAAAAGTTGGGGGATATCCGTAAAAAGGATTCCGCAACTCCTTGTAATAATAATAATAATAATAATAATAATAATAATAATAATAATAATAATAATAATAATAATAATAATAATAATAATAATAATAATAATAATAATAATAATAATAATAATAATAATAATAATAATAATAATAATAATAATAATAATAATAATAATAATAATAATAATAATAATAATAATAATAATAATAATAATAATAATAATAATAATAATAATAATAATAATAATAATAATAATAATAATAATAATAATAATAATAATAATAATAATAATAATAATAATAATAATAATAATAATAATAATAATAATAATAATAATAATAATAATAATAATAATAATAATAATAATAATAATAATAATAATAATAATAATAATAATAATAATAATAATAATAATAATCCCTCCAAAGTGTGTCGCCTTGCCGCGGCGGGGGGACTTGCGTTTCTGCAATGAACTTTGGAGCTCAGCCGGCGGGGGCTCTGGCCCCTGGCAGGTCTAACCTTGCCGGACAGGTCCATGGGGAGCAGGCAGACTAAGAACACACAACATCAAAAGCTACGGTGGAAGGCATCGTGCCTACGGCTGCATGGCCGCAATGATGTAAACTAAAGCGGTCGCGAACGATCCCTGCAGGGCACCGGGTGGAACCCTGCAGTATTTACACCTTACCTAGACAAGGCGGCTCTGCCTAGGCAGACCTACATTCCGACCTACTCGTGGGATTAATATGGAGAAACTTTTAAAAGAAATAAAACCTAAGCAGAAGAAGGAGTTGGAAAAAACATCGACCGAGGAAGAACTCAAGGCAATCGGAGAACTCGCGACGAACAATATCGAGGGAGAGTCGAACGATGATAGCTTGGCGAACGTGACTGAAAGTGTCAACCTGAGAAAGAGAAGTATACTTCAGTCATGTTCGTCAACAGGCACGGAAGATCGATCTCTACATCAGAAGAAAAAGAAATTAAGATACAGAAAGAGAGAAACGACACCGCCACCCATGGAAGAGGGTAAAACGGTTCCACCTGTCGTCGGAAATATAAGGAAGCATCGAGAAAAACCTGGAACCTCCTCATTAGACGATTACAATTAGAACCAACCCGATTTGACAAAATTATTACAACTCATTCATGAGACCGCGACGAAAATGGAAGAGGCAGCGGCAATACAGAAAAATATGAATATGGCGGTAAAAACCGGCATTAAGACGATTCTTGAGGCCGCCGACGCTGCGCTAAACATGCAAAGCAGGACAGCCTCGAAGGGACAAATGATGGCAGACGACCTGACAGAGACAGAAACGGAGACAACGGAACCGGCGACGCGACCGACGAAACGGAAACGGGAGACGACGAAGACCCCACCAGAGGCCCGACAGAAGACACCCCCAAGAACGGAGGAGGCCGAAACCTGGACAACCGTGAGGAAACGAAAAAAGGAGAAAAAAACGACGGAACCGAAAAACAAAACGGACGAGACGAACGTACCGACCCAGGCTGAAAAGCGCAGACCAACCCCCAAACATAGGGGAACGGCTGTACTGGTCAAGCCTGGGAAAGACAACACGTACTCGGACATCGTACGGAAGATAAGGACGACGGTCGACCCGACGAGCAGTCATGTACAGGTGATGGCTCTAAAGAAGACCAAGGACGGACGGTGTCTCATCAAGATACAGACAGACACGGACGGACGAGAACAGTTTGAGCGCGCACTACAGGACGCGGTTAGGGACACGGGCAGTGTAAGGACCGTGACTTCTAGGGTGCAACTGGAGATCATGGACCTGGACTGCGTTACCACCGCGGAGGACGTGATACGGGCGCTGAGACGAGAAACGGGACGAGACGGCGACTTTGGTGTCCACATCTTCGGCCCGAACCGGGCCGAGCAGTACATGGCGGTCTGCGACCTCGAGACGCGGGAAGCCGAGGTGCTGCTGGACCGGGGCCGGATCGGGATAGGATGGGTGCGATGCCGACTACGACAACGATTGACGGTTACCAAATGCTACAAATGCCTGGGCTACGGACATACAAGGACGAGCTGCACGAACGCGGATCGGACAAAGAACTGCAGGAAATGCGGCGAGACGGGACATTACGCGACGGACTGTAAAAACAGACCGGCCTGCCCACTGTGCTCTGAGGCGAGACACGGGGACGTAGCGCACCTTGCGGGAACCGGAAGGTGTGCGGTATTCCGGGCTGCGCTGGAGGAGTGCAGGAGGCAGGCCGGAAGACGGACAGAATAGTTCAGGGAAACCTGAACAGGAGTAGGACAGCAGACATGCTACTACCACAGATAGCTGACGAACATGACGCCGACATTCTGATCCTGTGCGAACCGTACAGGAGAAAAACGACACAAACGTATATTACGAACGAGACAGAGACCACAGCTATCTGGGTGAGGGGCGCTGCCCAATCTCGAATAATTAACTGCGGTGTCGGGGACGATTACGTCTGGGCAAGGGTCGGCGCTGTCACTTACGTCAGCGTTTACCTGACACCCAACTGCACCGCGGCGGATTTCGAGAGGAAAGTGGCGCTCCTTGAAGACGGAATCAGGAATCTGCCTGGAGACGTTATCATCGGGGGAGACCTCAACGCGCGGGCGATCGAGTGGGGAATGACAACAACGAACAAACGTGGACGGCTGCTGCTGGAGATGGCCGCAAGGCTAGACCTGGTAGTAGCAAATACGGGAAACGTACCAACATACAGACGACCAGGGTTTGGAAACTCTATCCCTGACGTCACAATGACATCGGACAGAATATCGCCACGGATAGGACAGTGGCGGGTTTTCGACGGCTATACGGCCAGCGATCACCAGTACATTGTCTTCGAAGTGGCAGGACAAACGGCGACGAGACGGACGAGGACCCAGTACCCCCCGAGGTGGAACCTCAACAAACTCGACTTACGAAAATTTTCGGAGGAGCTGGCGGCAGCACCAGCACCAATGACGAAAGTCCCCCCTGAACTGACTGGCCGGCGAAGGGCGGAAAGACTCACGGATGAGACGGCCAAACTGACGGACCGGCTGTGCAACAGCACAATGCCGAAACGACGACATAGACCAAACAGGCAACCACAATACTGGTGGACGGACGAAATAGCCGAGCTGCGCAGGCTCTGCTTGGCGAACCGCCGACGAGTTACGAGGGCTGGGGGAAGACCCGAAAGGGAAAACCTCCAAGCCACTTACAAGACGTCACGAAAAACACTTACGAACGCCATAAGGGACAGCAAAACGCGATGCTGGAAGCAGCTCTGCGAGGAGGTGAACGAAGACCCCTGGGGAACCGGTTACAAAATTGTGACTGGCAAACTAGGGGCCCGAGTTCCACTTGAACTCAAAGATGCCGAAACCGCAGAACGGATTGTTGACGGACTGTTTCCGACCCACCCGATACGGACGAACGTGACAGACGACACGGAGGCCCCGACGGCCCCCATATTGACCGCGGAGGAGCTCTTCAAAGCGACTGCCGCGATGAAGACTGGCAAGGCGCCGGGACCAGACGGAGTGCCGGCGGAGATTCTCCGGCTGATGGTTCGCCTGAGGCCGGAGATATTTCTTGACCTGTACAACACGAGCTTGACGACGGGAACGTTCAGTGACCGGTGGAAGACGGCAAGGCTAGTTCTTATCCCTAAGGGTAAGGGCGACCCCAATACGCCGTCAGCCTACCGGCCGCTGAGTTTACTCGACACAACGGGTAAACTCTATGAACAACTACTAAAACCGAGACTGACGGACGCGATACAGACCAGCGGAGGCCTCTCAGACCGGCAGTTCGGCTTCAGGAGGGGACGATCAACGATTGGAGCGATTCAAAAAGTGGTCGATTCCTTCCTGGATTTGGAGAGACATTGCCATGCAGCGCGACCAATCGTTCTGCTGGCGACCTTGGACATCAGGAACGCCTTTAACTCGGCCAGGTGGGTTGACATCCTGGAGCGCTTGAAGGCAACTTCGGGGTTCCGGCTTACCTGGCTCGGGTGGTGGGCGACTACCTAAGAAACAGACGGATCACGTACGAGACGACTGAAGGACCGGTGACGAGACAAATCACCGCGGGGGTTGCACAGGGGTCCATACTGGGACCAGACTTTTGGAACGGACTCTACGACAGCTTACTCAGGCTGGAATCGCCGCTTGGCGTTTTCCTTGTCGCCTACGCAGACGACGTGGCGGCGGTGATCACCGAGCGGTCTCCAGACCTGGCACAGCAAAAACTGAACCAGACGATGCGGCGAGTGGGCCGTTGGATGACGGACCACGGACTACAACTCGCGACAGAAAAGACAGAACTGACTTTCCTTAGCAGAAGACGCATACAGACGAGACTACCCATGTGGGTCGGGACGGACGAAATCGAGGCCGGAGGCGAAGTCAAGTACTTGGGAGTGACCCTAGATACGAAGATGACCTTCTGGCCTCATATACAAAAAACATGCCAGAAGGCGGCTAAGAGGATAGCATCCTTAAGCCGCCTAATGGCCAACACAAACGGGCCAAGACCGGGAAAACGACGACTCCTAATGACGACAGCCCACTCGATCCTCCTGTACGGCGCGGAGATCTGGGCAGATGCCCTGAAGACAAAGAAGTACTGCCACGCGATGATAACGGTACAAAGACAGGGTGCGCTGAGGATCGCCTGCTCCTACCGAACTGTCTCTGCACAAGCAGTCTTGGTGGTTGCGGGCGTGATCCCCGTGGACCTCCTAGCTTTCGAGCGAAAGAGGATCTACGGGAGAAGCGCTGACATAAGACGGGAAGATGCGGCGGTCGCGGAACGCGACAAGACGATACAGACTTGGCACGAACAATGGACAGAAAGAGCGACAGGCAACTGGACAAGACGACTAATAAAGGACCTGAGACCGTGGCTCGAAAGGGATTTTGGGGACGTAAATTTTTACATCACCCAGTTCCTGACGGGACACGGTTACTTTAGACGGTACCTTTATAACATGGACAGAGTACGGACGCCAGACTGTAAATACTGTGGACACGAACGAGACGACGCGGAACACACATTTTTTGTGTGCGACCGCTGGACAGGACTCCGACTGGAACTGGAGACGATTGTTGGCAGCATCACCCCGGACAACATTGTTCAGGTGATGCTCCACTCGACAGAATGGTGGCAACTAGTTGCCACCTATACAGAGACGATACTGCGACGAAAAAACGTAGACGGCTGCCTCACCTAACCGAGCAGACAGACTGACGTGACGCGACAGGTTACAGACAGCAAGACGAACGAACGAACACGGACAGAACCCCCAGCCAGAAGTAATACCAAAATAGTTCCTGGTCTGGGGGAGGGCAACAAGGAGAGGGCGGTTTAGTGGGTAGGCCTACTTTTTTGGGAGTCCCACATACCCCCCCAGTTCAAAAGACTGGAGGATATTCGTAAAAAGGATTCCGCAACTCCTTGTATAAAAAAAAAAAAAAAAAAAAAAAAAAAAAAAAAAAAAAAAATAATTATTATTATATAATTTTATTATTATTATATAATAATAATAATAATAATAATAATAATAATAATAATAATAATAATAATAATAATAATAATAATAATAATAATAATAATAATAATAATAATAATAATAATAATAATAATAATAATAATAATAATAATAATAATAATAATAATAATAATAATAATAATAATAATAATAATAATAATAATAATAATAATAATAATAATAATAATAATAATAATAATAATAATAATAATAATAATAATAATAATAATAATAATAATAATAATAATAATAATAATAATAATAATAATAATAATAATAATAATAATAATAATAATAATAATAATAATAATAATAATAATAATAATAATAATAATAATAATAATAATAATAATAATAATAATAATAATAATAATAATAATAATAATAATAATAATAATAATAATAATAATAATAATAATAATAATAATAATAATAATAATAATAATAATAATAATAATAATAATAATAATAATAATAATAATAATAATAATAATAATAATAATAATAATAATAATAATAATAATAATAATAATAATATAATATAATATATAATAATAATTATATAATTATTATTATTATTATTATTATTATTATTATTATTATTATTATTATTATTATTATTATTATTATTATTATTATTATTATTATTATTATTATTATTATTATTATTATTATTATTATTATTATTATTATTATTATTATTATTATTATTGTTATTATTATTATTATTATTATTATTATTATTATTATTATTATTATTATTATTATTATTATTATTATTATTATTATTATTATTATTATTATTATTATTATTATTATTATTATTATTATTATTATTATTATTATTATTATTATTATTATTATTATTATTATTATTATTATTATTATTATTATTATTATTATTATTATTATTATTATTATTATTATTATTATTATTATTATTATTATTATTATTATTATTATTATTATTATTATCATTATTATCATTATTATTATTATTATTATTATTATTATTATTATTATTATTATTATTATTATTATTATTATTATTATTATTATTATTATTATTATTATTATTATTATTATTATTATTATTATTATTATTATTATTATTATTATTATTATTATTATTATTATTATTATTTTTTTTTATTAATGACAGAGGAGGAAAATGCGTTAAGCACCGTAGGAGAGTCACACGGACTCCCCCGTGTGTCGGACTCTCCTTGGTTGGCCTAACCTCCTCTGTCCCGTCTCCGCGGGGTGGAAACACGTCAGTATAACTTCACCTCCGCGGCACCTGTCCATCGTCTCGTTCGTTTCAGGTCTCAGTCTAAGTTCTCTGTCTATACCCGTCTGACGTTCAGTCCATGCTCATTCATACTCCAAACATCCATCCTCTTTCTTACCTCTCAGAACGGCTTCGACGAATACTGCGAAACGCGTCCACTGTTCCTCGTTCCGTAACATCAGTCCGATAATGTTGTCCGGTGTAATGTCCCCGGTCGTTCGTTCTAAGTCTCGTCTCTGTATCGTCCATCTGTCACACATGAAAAACGTGTGTTCAGCGTCGTCTTGTGCATGTCCGCAGTATTTGCAGTCCGCTGTCCGTACTTTTCCCATGTCACGTAGATATTGCCGGAAATACCCATGGCCTGTGAGGAATTGTGTGAGGAAGAAATTTACCTCCCCAAACTCTCGTTCAGTCCACAGTTTCAGGTCAAGTATCAGGCGTCTTGTCCAGCGTCCGGTTGTCTCCGTCGTCCATCGTGCGTGCCAGTCCGTCAAAGTCTTTTCCCTCTCCCGTCTTGCCGCGCCATCCCTCTCGGTCCCTTCGTCGCGTTCGTAAATCCGTTTCCGTTCAGTCGCCAGTAAGTCGATGGGAATCACGCCCGCCACCACGAGTACCGCCTCCGCTGAGACGGTTCTGTAGGCGCACGCTATCCTCAGTGCTCCTCGTCTTTGTACGTCCGTCATCGCCTTCCGGTATTTTTTGACTGCGAGCGCATCAGCCCATATCTCCGCCCCGTACAGGAGGATGGAGTGGGTTGTCGTCATGAGCAGTCTGCGTGTTGACGGTCTTGGTCCGTGCGTATTTGCCATCAGGCGGCTGAGCACAGCTACCTTCGCCGCCGCCTTCTCGGCCGTCCCTTTGATATGAGCCCAGAAGGTCAGCTTCGTATCGAGGGTCACCCCTAGGTACTTCACCTCCCCTCTGGTCTCAATCTGTTCCGTTCCGACTGTCATCGGTATGATCGTCGGGGTCCGTCGTCTAGTCAGCATGACAATTTCCGTCTTGTGCAGTGCTAGGCTCAGTCCGTGTTTCGTCATCCATCTGTCCACCCGTCTCATCACCTGATTCAGCGTGAGCTGGGCCAGGTCTGCAGTGCGTTCCACGATCACTACCGCCACGTCATCGGCGTAGGCAACCAGTGATGCGTTACGCGGCATCTCCAGCCTCAGCAGGCTGTCGTACGTCACGTTCCATAGGTCAGGTCCCAGTATAGAACCCTGAGCGACCCCCGCAGTGATCCTTCTTGTTCTCTGTCCTTCCTGCGTCTCGTACGTTATGTATCTGTCGCTGAGGTAGTCCTCCATTACCCGGAAAAGGTAGTTAGGGATCCGGAGATCGTCCTGCAACGCTCCCAGGATGTCCCCCCACCTCGCCGAGCTAAAGGCGTTCCTCACGTCCAAAGTCACCAGTACCGTGATGGGTCTTGCTGCGTGGCAAGCCTCGTCTGTCTTCCGAAAGGTCTCAAGGACCTCTCGGATTGCCCCTATGGTCGATCGCCCTTTGCGGAAGCCGTGCTGCTTATCAGACAGACCTCCGGCCGCCTCTATTGCGTACGTTAGTCGTGGTCGCAGTAACAGTTCGTACAGTTTTCCCGTCGTGTCCAACAGACTCAGTGGTCTGTAGGAAGACGGCGCGTCAGGATCTCCCTTGCCTTTGCTCAGAAGAACCAATCTCGCCGTCTTCCAGCGCATGCTGAATGTCCCAGTCTTAAGGCATTGATTGTACATCTCGAGGAGTATGCCTGGCCTGTAGCAAGCTATCAGTCGCAGGACCTCCCCAGGTATGCCGTCTGGTCCCGGTGCTTTTCCCATCTTCATAGAGGACGTAGCTTTAATAAGCTCCTCCTCAGTGAAGACAGGAACGTCGAGTCCCTCGTCTGCGTCCGTCACTTCTTCCCTCCTCGGATGAGTCGGGAAGAGTTCGTCAACAATTTGTCCCATTGTCGTCGCGTCCTTGAGTTCGGGTGGACCGTGGGCCCCGAGCCTTTGGGTCACAATCCTGTAACCCAAGCCCCAAGGGTCCCGGTCCACTTCCTCGCATAACTGTCTCCAGCAGCGCTTCTTACTGTCCTTAATAGCGTAAGTCAACGTCTTCCGTGCCGTTTTGTACTGTACAGTAAGAGCGGCCGTGGACGGTTGGTGTTTTTCCCGTGCTCGATACATTCTTCTCTTTGCCGCAATGCACAGTCGCCGCAGTTGGGCGATCTCGTCCGTCCACCAGTACGTCGTTCGTCTGGGGTGTCGGGGGGTCTTGCGCGGCATTGAGGCCTTACATAGACGTCCCATCAGTCCCATCGTCTCGTCAACGAGTCGTTCGGTTCGTCTCTGTCCCGTCAGTTCGTCAGGTATAGCCTCTGTAGGGTCTGCTGCTTCCAGCAGTTCCCGCGAGAACCTGTCTCTGTCCAGTTTACGTACGTTCCACCGCGGTGCCCGCTCAGGTCCGTCGCGTCGCGTCTGTGTAAGTCTCGCCACTTCAAAGACGATGTATTGGTGATCGCTGGCCGTGTAATCATCGGTCACCCGCCATCGCCTCATCCGCGACAAGATGCTGTCCGAGATCATAGTCACGTCCGGTATCGAGGAGCCTACCCCCGGTCGGATGTACGTTGGTTTCCGTCCCGTGTTTGCAACCGTCAGACCTGTTCGAGCTGCCATCTCCAATAGCAGCCGTCCGCGTTTGTCAGTCCGTGTCATGCCCCACTCCACCGCCCTAGAGTTGAGGTCGCCCGCGACCACCAGATCTCCTGGTAGCTCCCGCAGGGCGTCCTCGAGTCTATTTACCCGGTCCTCGAACGCTCCAGCGGAGCAGTTCGGGGTCAGGTAAACGCTGACGTAGGTCAGATCGTTCACCCTCACCCAGACGTAATCGTCCCCCGCTCCACTGTCGAGAACGCGAACATCGGTGTTTTTGACCCAAATGGCTGACGTGCCCGCGTCATTCGCGAACCACGTCGGGGTCGTCGTGTTCTTGTACTGTTCGCTCAGTATTAGTATGTCGACGTCGTGTTCAGTCGCGATTTGAGGAAGCAGGAGGTGTGCTTCCTCGCATCTGTGCATGTTGCCTTGTAAGACAATCATGCCCTCGTCTCAGTCTTGGTTTTGCACTCCTCCAGTGCGGCCCTGAAAACCGCGCACGACCCGGTGCCCGGTATGTGCGCGGTGTTTTTGTGCCCCGCCTCGGTGCACAGGTAACACGTCGGGTCCTGTTGGCAGTCCTTACCGACGTGGTTCGTCTTGCCGCATTTCCAGCAGCATAGTCGTCTGTCCGGTCCTTTGCAGTCTGTCCTTGTATGACCGTATCCAAGGCACTTGTAGCACCTGGTCACGGTTGTCCTCGGTCTGACGCGGCAGTTTACCCACCCTATCCTGATCCGTCCTTTCTTGAGCAAGGCGTTTGCGGCGCCTTCCTCAAGTTCACAGACCGCCATACATTGTCCGTGTCTGTTGGGCCCGAAAATGTGAACTTTCGGGTCCCTCTCGTCCTTAGTCTCCTGTTGGAGTGCCGTCGTCACTTCGTCTTTGTCCGTAACGCAGTCCAGATCAAGTATGTCCAGTCGCACGTTCGTTGTCAAGTCTCGTACTTGAGCGTCTTCTCCGAGGACTTGCCTGAGCTTGTCCTCGAAGGCCTGTCTATCCCCTGCTCCGCTTTTTACGCGAAGCAGGACACCCCCGTCCTTGGTCATTCGATAGCCGTTGACCTGCACCTTGTCGGCGGTTGGATCAACGGCTTTCATTCGTCGTAGTGTGTCGGCGTACGTTTGTCCGTCTTTTGGCTTAATCCAGACCACACCAACACCGGGTCTCCGGGTTGTGCGGCCCTTCTTGCCTGTCTTCACCGTGTCTGTGGGCGTCGTTGCAATGTCTGTCGACGTCGATGCCATTGGCTTTTTTGTCGTCTGTTGCCGTACGTCCGTCGATGTCGTCCGCTTTTGTTTTCGAGCGACAGTTACCCACGAGGTGGGCCCAGTCCCGTCCGCAGGCCTTTTCGCCGGCGTTAGTTCCGGGCTCAGACTCGCAATCTCTCGTTTGCGTTTCGTCTGTGGTGTCCCCGTCTCCCTGTCCACATCGCTTCGTCCAGCCATCCCGAGCACATGCATCCTGTCGCATTCATGCCATGCCTCGTCCGTGGCTTCCCTTATCTTGGCCATATTGGTTGTGACCACCGTGCTGATATTTCTCTGCACGCGAGTCTTCTCCTCCATTTTCACGAGGCATTCGCGGATCAGCTGTAGCTGAGCCCGAATTTTGGATTCAGCCAATTCCGCAACGGACGATGGATGTTCATACTTTTGTCTCGTGTTTCCGTCCTTGGTCTCGTCTTTTCGTGCTGGGGTTGGGGGCCCCGTTGTTTTTGATGCGTTTATCGTTTGTTCCTTTTGCTTTGTTTCCATGTTTGTCTTTTCTCCCGTTCTTCCCTTTGTATGTGTATGTGTAAATCTGTAGTTTGAGGATAGACTGCAATCTCCCCTTCCGTCGCCCTGCTTCCGCCGCCGACGGCCCCACGGCGAGGCTCCAGTGGCCTCACCAAGGCCCCCCCGCTGCTGCTGCATGGCCCTATCCGGGCGCCACCCGGCACTACAACAGCATGGGGATTATACACTGGCTGATAGGGCAGCTAGGTCCACCTGGCTAAGGGGACCCGGGCCCCTGTACTATCCAGCGGCCCAGGAGCATCGAGCCTGGTTTACTTGGGGTACCCTCTAATGCCCCGCGCCAAGACCGCCCTCAGCGGAGAGCAACGGTCCGGGTTCTACAGCCATTTCTCCGTGTTGAGTGTGCGTGCTGTGAGTATCCTATTTCTGCCGGTTCATTCATTCTGGGAGAGCCCGTTCATAGGGAACCCACTCACTCGCTTTTTCAGGCGTGCCCGTTTATAGGGCAGCCTGAACATTCGCTTTCTCGTGGTAACCCGTTCATAGAGTTCCCGATCATTCGCATCCCCAGCATGTCATTCGGATATGTTTGAGTAGTTGTTTGTGAGTAGTGTACATGTGTGTGTTAACTGGTTTTGGTCCACCCCGAACAAGTCGGTACTCTTCATATCTGAAGAGCGTTCCCCCATCCGCCACCCGGGGAGGCGCCCGATGCGGGACCAGCAAACCCGACACGGGATTATTATTATTATTATTATTATTATTATTATTATTATTATTATTATTATTATTATTATTATTATTATTATTATTATTATTATTATTATTATTATTATTATTATTATTATTATTATTATTATTATTATTATTATTATTATTATTATTATTATTATTATTATTATTATTATTATTATTATTATTATTATTATTATTATTATTATTATTATTATTATTATTATTATTATTATTATTATTATTATTATTATTATTATTATTATTATTATTATTATTATTATTATTATTATTATTATTATTATTATTATTATTATTATTATTATTATTATTATTATTATTATTATTATTATTATTATTATTATTATTATTATTATTATTATTATTATTATTATTATTATTATTATTATTATTATTATTATTATTATTATTATTATTATTATTATTATTATTATTATTATTATTATTATTATTATTATTATTATTATTATTATTATTATTATTATTATTATTATTATTATTATTATTATTATTATTATTATTATTATTATTATTATTATTATTATTATTATTATTATTATTATTATTATTATTATTATTATTATTATTATTATTATTATTATTATTATTATTATTATTATTATTATTATTATTATTATTATTATTATTATTATTATTATTATTATTATTATTATTATTATTATTATTATTATTATTATTATTATTATTATTATTATTATTATTATTATTATTATTATTATTATTATTATTATTATTATTATTATTATTATTATTATTATTATTATTATTATTATTATTATTATTATTATTATTATTATTATTATTATTATTATTATTATTATTATTATTATTATTATTATTATTATTATTATTATTATTATTATTATTATTATTATTATTATTATTATTATTATTATTATTATTATTATTATTATTATTATTATTATTATTATTATTATTATTATTATTATTATTATTATTATTATTATTATTATTATTATTATTATTATTATTATTATTATTATTATTATTATTATTATTATTATTATTATTATTATTATTATTATTATTATTATTATTATTATTATTATTATTATTATTATTATTATTATTATTATTATTATTATTATTATTATTATTATTATTATTATTATTATTATTATTATTATTATTATTATTATTATTGTTATTGTTATTATTATTATTATTATTATAGGGAGTGCAAATGGGAACCTGCCGTTTTTTTTTCAAAATTTGAGCTTCTATTCTGGAAAAATGGTTACATAATTATTATTTTAAGTATTGTCCATCGTTAGCCACACCTTGTTCCTATCTTTCTGGCAGCATACGGATGCCGCGTCGAGAAATCTGCTCGTCTTTTGAGTCGATCCACGAATCGACCCATTTTTTGGCTTCTTGGTAAAAACGGAAGTGCTGCTCAGCCAGGCCATGCGTCATCGATCGGAATAGGTGGTAGTCAGAAGGGGCATGGTCTGGAGAATACGGCGGGTGAGGTAGGACATTCCATTTAAACGTTTCCTAGTAGGTTTTCACAACCTGAGCAACATGTGGCCGGCAAAATCACTTTGTCGTGTCTTTGCTCATATTGTGGCCATTTTTCCTTCAATACTGGGCCAAACGCATTAGTTGTGTTCGGTATCGAGCTCCTGTGATGGTTTCACCCGGTTGCAGCACATCATGAGGTTCGAGCCATGGATGTTTGGCTTGGCCGTCAATGTTGATGCATGGCCGCGGTGTCCCAATGATTTTTTTCGCTTAGGATTATCGTAATGGATCCACTTTACATCGCCAATCACAATACGATGCAAACAATCCTTCCTTTTTGCCACTGGAGCAGCTGTTCGCACGTGAAAAAATGCCGTTCGACGTCTCTCGGCTTTAACTTCAACTCGGCAACGAATTTCCTTGCTTTTGGATCATTCCGAAGGTTTTCAAATGATGTGATATGGCTTGAGTCACGCCTAATGAATCTGCAAGTTCATATTCCGTTTGACATGAATCTTCATCCAGCAATACCTCCAACTCTGCGTATTTAAACTTTTTCACCGATCCGGGACGCTCCGTGTTTTCCACGCCGAAATCACCCAACATAGCGTTGAAACCATTCGTAACACGTTCTTTCACTAATAGTAGCCTCACCATAAGTTTCTACAATCTTTCGACGCGCCTCAGCCACAGATTTTTTTAAATTGAAGGCAGAAAGCAAAATTTTCCGCAAATGATGATTACCTGGTTCAAATTTCGACATATTCGCGCACAAAAAAGTATATGACACCGATAGAAATTCACAAATTTAATGATAAGGAGTTGTTGACAGATGTCTAACCTTACCATATGACGTTTCTGATCCACCATTTTTTACCAGCATTTACTACTGATGCTATTTATAAGAAAACAGCAGTTTTCCATTTGTACCCCCAATACTTTTTAGAGGGGCTAGAGAATAGAAAGTAGGAGTTAACTTGACCAAGCCTGTTGGAATTTGAAAAATATTCTTGCAGCAGCTGTTACTCGCTCTCTCCTTCGCTCTTCCAATCTTAACAAGTTCTTTTCTCCCTCTGGTACTTACTCTTTCAATTGATGATACTCGAGCCAGTTGATATCGCTCGACGGTCGGTCCTTGTTATGCTTTTCTCTTTAACTTTGGCTACCGGTTTGCTCTTCCGCTCAATCTTCTTTTGCGGTGTACGCCCTTTGTATTGTTCTCCTTGTCTCTCCCTGCTTACATCCTCGCCCTGCTTACATCCTCTCTCATGCTTCCATACTAATTCTTTCGTGCTATCGAATACATTTGAGGAGGTTGATATCGCTCGAAGATCGACCCTCATTCGCTATCTCTTTTACACTTTGTTCATTTATTCCAATAACTGTTTAAAACTACACGATAAATTATTCGTGGGGAAACTTGATATTTACGGTCAATCAATAATTAACCTACTTTGGCTAAAAATTCTGGTGCGTGGAACTCGAAGGTTTCGATACGGGTTTGTCGACTTACAAACTGTGATTTTTTTATAAGACTCAGAGTTTCTCTAAGACTTATTACCGCCGCATGATGCAACTGTGAGGAATTTACTCCAGTCTGAACAGTGTGCTTTGGCATTTATCTGGACTCTGACTTGTTCCTCGCGTACTCTCTCGATAACTTGAGTATTGAATGAGCAAGCGGGGACAATTATCACAGTATCAGCATTTTCATCTGGCTATCTCTCCCGCAGCAGCATCAATACGCCATGCCACGTTACTGGAGCACACAGGGTGATAAGCCCCAATGATAATTCTCGCTTTTATTCCACATTCATCGACCTATTCTGTTAACAGTTCATTTTTATTAATTCTGATTAATTATGATTTAATTGATAGTAAATACGGATTCTAATAATGATAAATAATGAATAACGATTTTAATAATGATTAACAATGAATAAAGATTTCAATAATGATTAATAATGAATAAAGATTTCAATAATGATTAATAATGAATAATGTTGGAAAATCAGCTGGCGCACGGTGATCGATATTCGCCGTGCGTCGACCTGTTGCTGCTGTGTAGCACGCCGTGCTCAGTTGGGTCGGAGATAGCCGAGGAAGGGCCTCGCGGAGCCGAGGCTATGCCTCGCAGGCATGCCGCGTTAAGCGAGAGGTTATCTCTCTCGCTTGACTTCGGCTTCGCTCACCGGCTATCTCCCTCATTTGACTCCAGCGCTCAACGACGCTTTCGTATTACGCAGCCATATTGCTATTTTTGACACTTACGTGAAAACCCGCCTGGACAGCGCATACATCTCTCGCACACTCTCGAATTTTTCACCAGCTCACCGGGTTTTCTCAGCATTCTCAAGCTCAACAGGACTCAAATACACGGTAAGAGTACATCGTTATAATTCTGTGCAATTTAATGACGGTGAGGAGTGGAAAACTCATGGGTACATCCACATAAAGGTCTCACACTTTGGCGTGCTCTGCAGCACTGGCTATACCACGGTTTTCATCACTATATTTTGCCTGCTCGATTAATATAATTGTGCATGTGCTTTCTATTCACTGTATTTTCCCCCAGTAAACCTGCTGGGAAATACTGTGAATGTTTCTACTCATTCGTGCATCCTCATACTCTCATTTTGCTGTGCAGTGCAGCGTTGACTGCTTCACGGTCCGTTCTAGTAGAATTCCAGCACTCAAGTACCAGAGTTGCACGTGCCAGCACTTACTCTCTGTGCATTCAAGTTTTCCATCTTGTTGAGAAGTTACTGGAATTAATAAAATCAATCTGCGCACTCACATATCTCATGGCGTGGCGTGCTCCGCAGCACTGGCTGCAGCACGTACACTGCTCTCAATAATTACAGCACACAATTAATATAATTGTGTGCTACTCAAGTAACTCATAAATAGAGCACACAATTAATGTAATTATGTGCTGCTCAAATGTTTCACTTAAATCGAAATTTAACTTCAATTCTTTATATTTTAATTTATATCTTTATTATTTTTTTCTATTTTAGATATTTTGTAGTGAAAGAGTGGATGGTAGAATAAAAACCACTTTCTCCATAGACCATCTTTCTGTCTGGTTTTATTTTTCCCTGCGTCGAATGAATACTCATATTTTTTCAATATTTTCTCAGGTCATTCCAACAACATCTGGACGGATTCCCAAACAAATAATATATTTAATAATATTCTAATGATGACTGTCAATCATCTATAAAAAAATATAATTAATGTTTGATGAAAAAACTATATACCGCTTACAATTCTCCTCTGGCCGAGATACGCACAGAGGAACATTACGATAATTTCATGAGTATCGAAACCGGTCATCATTAATAATTGATGTAGTTGGATTTCTCACCGATGACTACCGATACTGGTTATACTTTCTCCTATGTTAAAAACTGATTTTCCCACCATCTGCTTCTATGTCAATTGTCTTTTTTCCCGGATTTGCTGCCATTGCTTTTATAGCTAGATCTACAGCATGTTACTCTCTGGGCGTGGTAACAAGCAAAGTAATGTTAAGACTTATTTTAGGTGCATAAAAGTATTGTTCTAGGCTGTTGTAGATTGGAATTCCGGTAAGTGACGTAGTGCGTATTCTGGCCACGCAATTCGCGCCTAAATGAAATACCCTTACTCTTTTCAGCGTTACGGTGGTATCAATGAACCCATGGCAGAACATGTGCACTATCTCGTGTTCCACTAGTGAATATAGCCAGCCCCCTTGTGTACGAACGTTCCACTTCCAATAAACGCCAATGGACGATCTCACCAGCATCTCTAATTCGCAATCGTCCGAAGTTAACGCTTTATTAAGAGGTGTTTCCATATTGCATATATACTCACAATCTATGCGGATCACGGTGGCCACGTAAAAAGCGTCGGAGAGAAAGTACGTTCTTCTATTCTCGAAGATGACCGTGCATGGACTGGCAGGGGTAACGTATATCGATACGACGTAATCCATTCTCTGCGACGCTGGCCATGCATTGATAAGATAGAGATGATAACGTGGCCTGTCCAGAAGCGCACGTGCACGATAATTACCAGACAACCGTCGCGGAAGATGAGGTCCGTGCGAGCTACTTTTGGCAGTAACTCACCACGCTGAGATTCAAGTGACAAAGGAAACCGAATACGATCTCACAGAGCAAACTCGAATCCAACAACTTAGACCAAGAAAAGAAGAACCCAAAATAGAAACACCAGCGAAGCTTAACAATGATAGCCAGAACTCATCACGTTGTTGGCACTGCCAGAACTGCATTTATACAAAGATTGCCCTGTCTTCACTCATAACAAAAATGACTCAGCGAGGCGTATTTAATCTCATATATGCTTGCAAAACGACGGCCCTCTAAGGTTCTCTTTATTTTTATGAACAGAACAAAGTCACACGACGAATATGTCTAGCGAATATGGAAGCTGGGGCATCATAACAGTGTTGTTTTTGGACAAAGAATCACAAACAAGCAATGTAGTGTGAGCAGGTATGCAATATGGCTAACAGAGTACAGCAACTTTTCAGACGGATTTACCAACACATCAACGAAAGAATCGCGCGAATCGGACTAATACAACACGTGTAATTAAAAAAATTAATAAAACTCTTCTGTTACCTATCGTTGACGATGGTGTTAACATCTGTGTGTACTCTAAGACGCGGCGATTCTAACTCCTGTCGTATAACACAAATCACACCGCATCACTAGGTCACACCATCGTCCACGTCTGAAAAGGCGACTCGTCAAAGCCCTCATCCACGACGCCGAAGTCGTAACCGATGTCGAACTTTTCCCCGAGAGCCTCTACCATAATCGCTGCCACATTCGCGTGCTCCGTTCATCAAACGAACCGAAGGAACACTGTCAATATTAACACATGTCATCACGACAATTCTACGACAATTGTAATAAAATACTATAAACGCCGAGGCGCTCAAGTCTGCATATTGAGCACTTCACAAGAAGCGCCGGCAGCATACTCGACAGTGGTTCGGGGTGAAATAGGTGAGACCAATCGATGTAAATGATTTCACACAAATCAGTCAAGGACACCTTAACTGTAACCAGTAACTGTCAAAGTCAGCATAGATTACTTCGCCGCGGACAGCTTTATCGTGATGAAGCACAATATACGACATTCCGGAGTGAAGTTCGCTAAGTACGATGGTTCTACATTTTCCTGAAAAGACCTGGTGATGAAGTTCTTCTAACGCATAGCACGCTGTACACATCTCCTCGGTGCACATGTATAAACTAAGCAAACTCTTTTATTAAAATACTCGGCACCAAAACGCTTCTCAAAATGTAATGCCCCGTTACGCGGATATATATATATATTTTTTTTTTTTTTTTGCGGTAGATGGATACAAGTAGGTTGTTGAAGACAAACCGATTTCTCAGGACGCTTCTAGAGAATATGACGGTCTTAAAGATCTTTTCTTAATGGTAACTATGTGGCCAGCGCATTGACCGCATCATCAGCGGTGTTGCAAGTGAGTAATGCCTTGCACTGTTTACTTCGTGAAATGCTTACTCTGCAGTAAAACACGTAGAAAATTACCCGGCGCCGAGAGAAATACACTCTAAGGATAGTTAATTCATTATTATATTGCACAAATATTGGAAATAGTAAGACCAGGTATTTTTTCATTACCAGGTGTACAAGTATGAAATGCGATTTATTTTTCTAAAAAACATGTTAAATTCGGAAGAATGATAAAAAGTGATTTATTCAAAGTATGCTCCATCGCTTATTATAAATTTTTCCCATCTTTCGAGCAATTTGTGAATTCCACGTCAGTAAAAATCTTCCCCTTTTGCTGCGAACCATTCATCGAGCTATTTTTTCACATCTTCGTACGAACCAAAGCACTGCTCAGCAAGTACGCGACCTATCGATGCAAACAAATGGTAATCGAAAGGAGCCAAGTCTGGTGAGTAAACCGCATGGGGTAGAACTTCCCAGATTAGTACTTCCAACGGTTCGCGAACCGGTTTTGCCGTATGTGATGGAGCATTGTCATGAAGAAAAATCACTTTGTGTTACCTCTTTCGGTATTCTGGCCTTTTTCAAACAGCGAACGGTTCAAATCAGTCAATTGTTGATGGTAACATTTAGTATTAACCGTTTTCCCAGGTTTTAACGGCTCATAATAGAACCCCCCCCCCCCCCCCGATGGTCCTAACAAACACAGAGCATCGACTTTCTGCCAAAGCGATTCGGTCTTGCGGTCGATGTGGGTGGTGCGCCTGGGTCTGCGCATGATTTTTACCCTTGGGATTCCCAAAATAAATCCACTTTTTATCCCCTGTAACTACACGATGCAAAAAAGACTATCGTTTGCACCGAGCGAGCAAAATGTCACATGTGTTTTTGCGCTTTTCCATTTGACTGTCGTTCAACTTATGTGGTACCCATCTACCGGTTTTCTGAATCTTTCCCATCTCTCGTATCCAATTGGAAACAGCTTGTTAACTAACGCCTGATTGCTTGGCGAGTTTTTTTTGTGTTTGCGAATCATCTTTGTCCAACAATGCTTGCAATTCCACAAGTAGTATGTGTACACCTTTAATCCATCCCACTCCTTCCCCCACCGCGCGGCTACCCGCACCACTCCACTTTGCCACCGCCGCGCTACCCACTCTGCTTAACCAGTGTCGGTAACGTGGAGATCGTAAAGTGAGGTGATGTGGGTACTATGGTGAACAAGGAAAAGTAGAAAGAAGAGCAGGATGGAGCAAAGGTGTACGCATACTTGAAAAGAGGAATAAAATTAGGTACTTACCTCTGTTGTTGTTGGCGTCCACCTTCCTTCGACGGCGATTTAAAACTCCTTAGTCTCACTATCTCACTCACATAAATACGCGCGCGCGTGTGGACAGTTTCATAACCGAGCATCGTCTGCTTCAGGAAGCTCGGGGTCCTTGAAACCCTCGTCCACGTCCGAACACCCGCCAGCGTCGTAACGAGGATACATTGCAAAAAATACGTTTTTGACTGCACGAGCACGGAGTGAAAGACAGACTGAATGTTCAGGATGCTGCTGGTTAGTATCACAGGGCTTGAAGATAAAAAACCCCCCTCTGAATCATAACTAGGTATACAGCGCTCTGAATGCGGTGACAGCGGTTTTAAATGTGCGTACCGCTTTGCGCTGTGCTCGTCGCGAAGCGCTTGCTCTACAGTGAACGGCGCAGAAGATGATACCGTGCCGCGAGAGACCTGGATTATAATTGATATATAATTATAAAATGAGAGACACAGTAAGACGATGTATTTGTATTTAATTAATTAATATTTTATTTAAATCACTTTATTCGCATTTTTCGTCGCATGAAGCATAGAAGCATTGTAATATTTACATCGTTCTATTCTATTGTTTTTCATTACATTACCGCTAAAGACATTATTAAATCGCTACATGGTGAAGTCGCACGACATCAGATAGAGGAATACAATACAAAATTATCCACACACATCCGATGTATTACTCTGTAGCTGCTTGAGGCCGTACTGATAGAACTTGCAGTTTCTTTGTAGCCGTGCGAGACGTTGCGGTATAATCGGTGGTAGCCTGCAGCTATCAAAGTACATTCCTTTTCCATGATGGTTAACATGTATGGTGACGCTGCAATGTGTAATGCTCTCCAGGTCCGTCGTGGTTATCCGTGTTAACTACGAGTCCGGCCGATAACAACCATACACGAGGAATTCTGTCAGCTGGGTATACTCCAACGGTTGAAAGTGGTAGATACTGCCGATGCTCGTAGACTTGCCTAGTGTTCATGCTGAACACATAGTCAATGATTAAATGATGACATATACGCTTTGATAGACGGATATATGCAAAATTTAT
This sequence comes from Cylloceria caligata, assembly GCA_963942595.1. Lineage (NCBI taxonomy): Eukaryota > Metazoa > Arthropoda > Insecta > Hymenoptera > Ichneumonidae > Cylloceria > Cylloceria caligata. The sequence continues at coordinate 25,802,645 of OZ012710.1, forward strand.
TTCACAGCATCGTCGATCGTGTCACGACTAAATGGTGAAGATTTCTCCTCTTTCTTATTCTCTTCCTCTTCGCCTGCTGACCAAACATCCATGTATAATTCTCCTTTAAACGGGTGCTCGTGAAGCCTATTTTTTATTTGTAAAGTCTGAGGCATTGCACAATGCGAAGAAGCTGTATCGTTTATCGTAGCGTATCTGAAGCATTTTCGCAAAGATTTCGGCATAAATGTGTACTATGGAGTGCCTTCCTCATCCTCCAGGTTGGAAATTTCACGACTCGTGATATCGCAAGCAAGTATAGCCTTCTTGTAACCGCGTGTATAGATACGTCTTGATTTTGCGTGAAATTTCACGCAAGTTTGCATATGCATGTTTACATCTCACATCGCCCTCGTACCATTCAAGACCGTGAAAATATTTCGAGAAAAAATTATTCTGGACTCTCGAATGCTGTGGTAATTCGACAAAGTGACACGGTGGTGCGATGCTCCAATGAGCAGAGTACGGTCTATCCACTGCTACCACAGCAATTTCTTTCGGAATAAATTCGAAATCGTAACCACGCATTCCCTGTATATCCACGACGATATCCATTTTTACGGCTAATCTGTACAGATGCGACTGATTAGTTACTCACAAAGACGCTTCTGCGTCTCTTAACACGAAACAATTTTATTTCGACATCAGCACACTTTTCACTTATCCGGTAAAATCTTCCATTACCTGCCGAGAGGCATTGATTTTAAAGACATTATCATATTCCGCGTAGACTACACAATTTACCGTTGAAGCAAGCGCATCCTCAAATCGTACCTCTATTCTCACACTACCGTGCTTTATTAAATTCCAATGTGAATTGCTGTTCGCCGAAAGATCGGGTGTCAAATCAAGAGCAAACAGACAGTATCCATCGCGATTATTATCGCGATCGATCGAATTACCATCGTTCAAGAAATGTATTCCAGTTCCCGAAAACAACGTTTGAAAAGCATCCACATACAGATGATTTTTCGTGAAATCAGGTTGTAACGGTTTCGAAGGTATTTGAGCACCATCTACATACAACGGGAGATAATTTATCTCGTAATTTTGAAAATTGAATGGATTCATACTGAAGTCGCCGTTAAGCGCTTTGTTATCGACAAAACGGATAATTATACGCTTCGGCAATTGACCTAACACGATATTATCGATAGTCTCTCCATGAACACCGGAGTGTATTGATACGGCCCTTAGCTCAACTCTCGTAAGAGGACATTTAGCCGTAGATTTTGCCAGAGTTCTAGCATGCAAAAGCAGCACACTAGGAGCTATTTTTGTTCTACGAACGATAAGCGATGCCTCGAGAATCTTTAAGCCGCAATGACTATTCTTTGTATCGCCCACAAGACAAAATGAATCTCTAGACCTCACTAGCTGTAGTCTCATCTCGACACCGTTTAATAAGAACCGCTCCTTATTAAATATATCGCAGTGCAGATGGCCGAGCAAGTCTACAGTTTTTCCGACATTTAAAAATTATTTTCTCTTTACAAGACCCGCATTTTCCGATGTAATATCGTCCATTTTTCCAGGGGTATCATCGTACCAGAGAACGATCGTGAGATGCGAATTTTTGGCAGCTGCGCCGTAATTCAAAAGTGTTTCTATTATTATTATTATATTGTTTTATTTTTATTATTATATTAAACATAGAATGCACGAGATTGTTTACAGGGCCGGTACTTACTTTCGGCGCTGAACCCGCGGCAATTTTCATAGAAGGAGATGTTATTTTCACTATCAGACTACGCATAGTATGCGCAAGATCGATATACTCATCACCCTGTCCAGGAATAACAAATTCAATAGGTGAATCATCTGTTAGCGAAGAAATTGGCTTATAATACACCCAATTGTAGCCTTCGATAGTTATTCGCATCGGTGGGAGTGAAAATAATTCAAGTTCCGATTTAAAAAACTCGCACGAGTGCGCACGTAGAAAAGTCACCTTGTTTCAGCTATCCAAAAATATCTGCAACCGTTCGTTTACGAATCTTCTTCTTATAATTGTTCTTCTTCTTCTTCTTCTTCTTCTTCTTCTTCTTCTTCTTCTTCTTCTTCTTCTTCTTCTTTATTACACTTTCTTTTTTACGGGAGATACGTCGTGGTTTACGTTCGTTCGATGAATGAGGAGTTCGCGAAATTTTGCGCTTTTTATAACCAGACCCCCGCATGAGAGTTTGAATTTCTTCAGAGGCTTTACGTTTGACAATTACTGCCTGATTCTCGCGCTCTGTCGCGAATAGCATCTTTCACAGCTATATTTCTATCGAGGATATCACCGGCTACGTTTACACCAGCGCGCAACGCCTCTTTTCCAACTGCTTTAGCGCCCTTCTTTAAAAGTGGTAACACTCGACGAAACAGGCCCCCGAGAAAGCTGCCGATACCGTGTCCTCGTTGATTAGGTTCTCCGATATAAACATGGCTAATGCCACCGTATCCGCGACGACCCCATCCATGCTGCATACTCTACATACACTCATTCATAGTGGCGTAATCAATCATAGGACCTTTTAAAATGCAGTATCACAGTCAACGTTCCCTGTTCGAATGGTATAGAATTTCCAAACTCGTCTCTTATATCGATCTCGATAGTGGGTAAATTGTTACGCAAGACAGGTATATATCGTGGCACCGAAAACGATTTAATTTTGATCGAATCATACTGACAGTCGTCAGCATCAATGGGAACAACTCGTAAGAGGGGTGCTTGTACATCGCCTGTAATATAGCTGATACCGGTGTAGAGAAACATGCTGCCTGGTATTGCACCGGTGAGAGATGCAGGCCTCGACCGTGTATATTCGCAATGCGGTTCTATCATTACAGTGTTAAGTCAAACCCGCGCGGTGTTTTTACAAAACCGACAAATTTAAGACATGTGAGGCGTATCGGCGTGAGTTTTCCGTACCCTGGTCAAGGAGAATGAATTCTCCCTTTACCATACCTGACAAGAAACACCGAAGGCGCAAGCCCCCTTTTGAGTCTAACCTTACGGAAAATTACTCGGGATAGGGCTGAGAATGATCGTTGATTGTTCGCGTTAACCGTCACTCGACTTGATAAACTAAATCGATAAATTAACCCGCGGAGGAAGGGGTTTTAGGGGGGAGGAAAATGGCAGGTTACTTTCACTTGAGGAAAAATTTCCAGACATATCAGATAAAATTAATTAGAAAAATTGCGTTGGTACTTACGTTTGGTTTTCTGGTGAAGTTGTTTCGCCGGTAACCGATGCGTTGAAGAAAAAAAATAATGGCAACCGTTTGTTAAAATAAAAATCGTTAAACTCGATGATTCGTAAAGCTGTTAAAATTTATTCAAATAGCCGAATAAGTGAAACACGTACGTTCGCTATTACCGTGCGCGAGCGATCGTTATTTTTCGACACGATACACTTAACGCGATACTAATGATTCGGTAAAACAGTAAAATGAAATAAACAGTGTGGACTTGTACAAAAACGGCAGAAAAGAATTAAATTCAATTTAGTTTTCATAATTGCCATTATTTCTTGTATCCTTTTTAGTGAGCATTTCGTTTCTGAATTCTTATCATAATTTTAACTTAAAATTGTTCGTAAGTCCAAATGATTGTATATCAAATGGCTGCTTAGATTTGCAGTGGGTCGCAAAGTATATGTTTTATAAATACGTACTGTTTCGAAGGAACACTCCTCGTCTTATAGTGTTAACACAGAGAGAGGGGAAAGACGGCATCGGCTCGGGTGCGACCTGAAAGCGTTGAGCGGCATGTACCTTTGCCGGCAACTGCTACTGTAGTCTCGAGTCGTCTTTACCATCACTCCAATGAATCATCTTTTCTTATTTTATCCTATTTTAACCCTGGCTATCTGTATGATATTATTGCTTAATTCTTATACCGAACTCTCGTTTAGATGTTTTATTATCTTTGAATTATCGATTTATGTATTAGATATATATATACAGGGTGCGCCATCTCAATCTGGTCGATGGAAGTATTGAATAACTCTGACAGATTTTAACCGACCAGCGTCGTACAACACGTTTCGTATAGGTTATTTCAGTACAATTTCAACCATGTATCGCTATACGCCGAAAGAACGCGCCGAAATAGTTTCGCTTTACATTGAAAATAATCGTTCAGTTGTGTCAACTCAGCTCGCGTATCGTAAAAAATATCGCGGACGTTCTGCGCTCAAAGGCGACACTATCCGTCACTTAGCTTCAAATTTCATGGAGCACGGGTCTGTAGCGAATCTCCAACATCAAGCTCGACCGCGTCCAGGTCGTTCAAATGAAAATATCGAAGCTGTTCGACAGAGTGTTGCAGAAAGTCCAAATGTCTCATACCGCCGCCGGTCTCAGCAATTAAACATCAGTGGAACCACTTTGAGAAGGATTTTGAAGCAAGATCTCCACATGTTTCCGTACAAAGTGCAGTTGACTCAAAGATTATTGGAAACTGACAAGCCGCGACGCTTGGCTTACGCTAATAACGTTAGTCGAATGAAGGAAGCTGAGCCGGATTTTTGGGAGCGAATTCTGATGACCGACGAGGCTCATTTCACCCTCTCTGGGGCTGTCAACAAACAAAACTGTCGCATGTGGGGCACCGATAATCCTCATATTATTCACGAAACTCCATTGCACGATGAGAAAGTGACAGTTTGGGCCGGTGTTTGCTCAAAAACCACCATTGGACTATTTTTCTTCAGAGCTGGTGAAACTGTCAATGGGGATCGATATCGGTGGATGTTGGCACACTTTGTTTTACCACAAATGCGTGAAAAAGGTCTTAAGGAATTTTGGTTCCAACAAGATGGTGCGACATGTCACACTGCGCGCTCAACAATGGACTATTTGCGTCGGAAGTTCCCAGGACGTGTGATATCAAAGAAAGGTGATATTGACTGGCTACCAAGATCGCCGGATTTGACTGCACCGGACTTCTTCTTGTGGGGATTTTTGAAAAGTAAAGTCTATGCCAACAAGCCGAAGACCATAGAGGAGCTAAAAAACAACATTCGAGCCGAAATCGCAGCGATATCGCCCGAGACGCTGGCAAATACAATGGAAAATGCCGAAAAAAGAGCTCATTTTTGTCTCAGTAATAAAGGCGGACATTTGATCGATGTGGTTTTTGGAAACTAATCAAAATAAATTGTAATGAATCAAATTTAATAAAAAAATACGACTTTGTGAAATCTGTTGAAAATTCTCTAAGTTATTCAATACTTCCATCGACCAGATTGAGATGGCGCACCCTGTATATATTCCGTAGCCTGAATATTTACTTCGTAAAAAGTCCAAATCTTTGCTACAATTGTGTTTGCATTGTTATGAAATTTTGAAACGCTGCCTTTTGAGCTTTTGGTGTTCTGATGTCAAAAACGAATTCCAATTTTCTATCAATACCATTAATAAGATATATGTTGTCGTGTAATATTGAATATCAATTTTCTTGTACATTGCATCATTCGTTGTGGCATATAAGAACTTCCAAAGCAACGAAGACGTTGCCACGGCAGTTGGTCTACCTTCGTGACCCAGATACGGTACAGGACAAGGGAAAGGAAGCGAGCACCCGACAGTCGCCAACAGATCACGCGGGCACGAATCAACCAAAGACTTCGGTGACACGCGCCGCCAATGATATCCACAGGCCATGGAGGGAAAACTCTTGATACGAGATTCAGATCCCTCAATGCTGACCGTTAGAGTAGGGCAGTGGCCCAACGACTCTTAGTTTTTCGTTGTTAGGTACAGTGGTGAACCTAGCTGTCCATTCCTGGCGCGCACCATGTGTTCCCACTGCCCTGCCTCGGTGTGGCTGCAGGTCTCACCCCTCCCGCCGTCATTATACCTGTATAATGTCTGGCAACTATAGGACCCGACCACAGTGCAGGTTTATGATCTTCTTTAAAAGAAAGAAAGATATTGGAGCATGGTTACATCAGGACGTAACAACAGACCTACAGGCTTCTTCCGAGAACTCTAGTAGCGTTGCGATAGCGGGCGATACGCGACAGTCGTGATATCGTAGATCGTCGCATACGCGCACCACTTTGACCTACCCGCTTGGAAGCGATTTAAAGCACAGATGACTAGCCACGTGAGGTAACTTATTCATACTCTCCAAAAGAGCGTATATAGAGCGCTATACAACAGATGGAACTTGGTCTTTATCTACGCGTCGCCGTGTTAACGTTAAGCGCAATGCCGGTCCCTAGGGACTGGTGGCAGACTTTTCGTGCTTCTATCGCGGCGCGCCCGGAAAAGCCCGCCTGACGGCTAACTGTGGCTGGAACGGAACGGCACAGAAATTCGGCCCGGCGCTTAACGTGTTAAAAGATTTGAACCCGATAAATCATAATCACCATCCTCAAAAGATACGAGATTTCCTACAGTAGGAACATGTAAAAGAGTCATTGGATAAGCAATTTTCACATGAGAAACAGACCATTCTCCGTGCAAACGTATCTGACGCGATAGTTTTGTAATAAATTTCGTCGTCGTATTATCCGGAAAATACAGAAAGAGCTATCTTTGGAGCTCATATTTATCAGGGACGGTAATTCCTAGCGTTCTTCCTCTTGGTCCTTTTCTTCTTTTTCGTCTTCTCAGGTAACGGAGATACTCGTACTCGCGATAATTCGTCCTCATAGAAAATACCGTCGATAGTCTCGTTATTCAGATCGTGTAAAATATACACGAATGGTTCTCGATTCACTGATATTCGTTGAATCTTGAATAACTCGATACTCAAACCACGCTCATATCCTTTCACGAATGCTGCTTTAGCTATACTGATACGTACCAAGTCACCGACACTGTATTTAGGCTTTTTAGCTTTTCTCGCGGTACGCTCGTAACACCGTGTTAAATTTTCTTGGGCTATAGAGACATTTTCTAAGGTTACCTCGCTCGGAGGAATACGCGTTTCGCCCTGTCTAGTGTGATTATAAGCATATAAAAAATTTTGTAAAACATCAATGTAACGCTTATTTCGCGTGTATATAAATTAACGTCACATTCGCTCTTTTATTGTGCGACGAAAGCGTTCGGCAATCGAGGCTTTTATATCGGGGTTACGAGCAGCGCGAAAATCGATATTCTTTTTCTTGAGAATTTGCTGAAACAGAGTGCCGATAAATTCTTTGCCTGGATCAGTTCGCAATTGCTGCGGGCGACAATTGTTACAGCGTGCGAGTATGCGCGTGAGACCGCGGGCCACGTTTGCGCTCGTTTTGTCACGCAAAGCTTCGACCCGCGCGTATTTGCTCAACACGTCGATAACAACGAGCAGATATCCGTACCCATCGTTGTACATAGCTATCGAGTGAAGATCAGCTAAATCAGATTCCCATACATCGTCAATATTACTCACGTTGTACGTACAATGGGGAAATCGTCGTCATTTTTTTTCGAAAACAGCGCGAAAACATTTTTTCGCGCTACTCTCCGATCCACCTGAGCTAAATTTTTAGCTCGAGAATAGGATGCAGGATGAGCTGTGTCATAATAGATTTTTTTAACAATTTTCATAATTTGAACGATGACCAGTTAAATAGATTATTTTCTTTTTTCTTTTCTAACTATGTGGGGGATCGATATTCACTAGGGTGTCGTTGTCTCTCTACTTGTGCGATGTTTTGCAATTGTTCGTCCTCTTCTTCCTCCACCTCCTCCCCCTCGATGATGTTATGTCCGCCGTGAGCATTAAATCTCTGTTTGAGTGCGTGGACTTGGCCTCGTTGTTGCTACTGTAGCTACTGCTGCTACTATCACTGTCGCGTGGTAAAATGAGACGCCGCTGCGGTGTCGAGGATGATGTAGCGGTAGCCTCGTGTAGTAACTCGGGATTGCCGATAAATTCGCGCGACATCAGTATCGTTTGCAGGAGTTTGGCGAAATGAGATCAACCGATGTGTTTCTCGCATTTTCTAGCTCGCATAGGATTGTTAACAAGATTAACGATATTGGAATTAAAAATTCTTCTGCCGTCTATGGAAACAACACCGTTACGATCCCATGTCATTTTTTTATCAACTGCGCTGCGATGCCAATTGCAAAGCAACGATATTGCTTTAGATTAAAAATTTTTTGGTACACTATGAATAATAAGTGTGTCATTGAGTCGAGATTTAATTTTGTTCATTAAAACGTCGTCGATTTTATTCTCGTGGGTAACGAGTATTCCTATTTTTCGTTTTGACGAAATATTAGGTACTGTATTATCGTACTCGACCAAGTGAAGATAACGCTGTAGAACCTGTTGGTACGCTGTCTATTTCTCTTTCTCGCTCTTGTACGAATCAGATTTTAGAATTTCATTCAGCTCAGAGTCGAGGCGCGATAATGGTGTACCGGTAGTCTGTACGGAGGGCGACGGGTCTGTAGTCGTAGTCGTAGCAGTAGTAGCAGTAGTGGCGAGACCCGCGAGACGATGTATGTTATCATGAGGAATAAGCACCATCTTTCTGGCATATTCCATGGCTCGTGTAGACCAAGACAGGCACAAGAAACAACTTGAGAAGTCCGCCACAGTGCTCGACGATGATCTTCCTCTTACCACTCCAATTTCCCCTTTTGGCGGCTAATCGTCGAAGAATTATCCGTGCCTTCGAATATGGTTCTTTTGCACGATGTTTAGACTCACGTTTCCCTGTAAAACGTTTAGAGCACACTCGCATATACACAATACAAGCGCTACATCTGCTTTGCGCAAAATTGCACGTCGTTGCTCTTGCTTCAAATAATACAGCGCTTGCAATATAATTATTTGTTTTTTATCGAGAGGTCCGTGCAACGCTATTACAAGCGCGTTACAGGTACATTACGCGTCACATTGCGAACCATTATTGCTTTTTGAGGTACGTAAACGTAATGGTATTGGTCATCGGGAAATATACAGGCGCGAAATCGACAATTATCAGGCGCGAGCTGATAATTAGCGGGATCGCCGTCGCCGTCGCCACCGCTGCAGCCGTCGCGATATAAGCTTATTTAAGAGTCAGCTGATTGATTTTGATAGACACTCACTGATATGGATATACGTTGGAAACATCCATGGACAGCCGTGATCAGCGGTCCTACGGGCAGTGGTAAAACATACTTTGCCAAAATAAATAAATAGCAGATTATCGAGGCATTAACGCAAGCTCAAGTCTAATTCAGTGAAGACGAGCTCATGTTCTAGCAGTTAGCGTACCGGCGGAGGAACAGCAGCAACGGAGCGAAGAGACCGACGACGAATCTGGGGGAAAGAGGGTGACCCACACGATGGCAGGCGCATATAGTACGAATGGAGGTTCGAAGATGGAATTTCATTTGGGAAGAGACGATTGGGAGACATATATTGAGAGACTAGAGCATTATTTCATAGCAAACGATGTAAAGCCGGAAAAACAAATGTCAGCTTTGTTGACAAAAATAAATGCAGAGACGTATAAACTAGTACGCAGATTGTGTGCTCCGGCGAAGCCAGGTGAAAAAACACTGGCGGAGTTAAAAAAAATGATTACCGATCATTTGAATCCGACGCCATCGGAGACGCTAGAGAGATTCAACTTTTATGACGCAAATCAATCGCAAATAGAGACAGTAGCAGAGTTTGTGGCGAGGTTGAAAAGTTCATCGTTGTATTGCAATTTCACCAGGCTGAAAGAGGCAATGCGAGATCGACTGGTGTGTGTCCGTAGAGATCATGATACGCGAGCAGCGCAATTCAAAGAAGAAGATTTAACGTACGACAACGCTTATAAAATCGCAACAATCTTGGAGGCAGCGGAGAAGAACGCGCTATCGACGGATAAGAATACCGGTGAGTCATCGTCGAAGAGCGAGGTAAATAAAATTCAAGAGAACAATAAGCAAAATAGAAAGCCGCCCAGTTCGAGAGGAAGAGGCTCGCCGCGGGATAGGCGGGAAGGCCATCGGTACAATAACAGGGTACCGGTAAACACAGGCAACCGAGCTCCAAGCGACAATCCAAGCGAGCAGAATCCTAAACGGGCCGGCTGCTTTTGTTGTGGTAGAAGTAATCACTGGGCTCGTGATTGTAGGTATCGAGACAGCACGTGTCACACATGTAAGAAAAAGGGGCATCTAGCTACAGTATGCTCCGCGAAAAGAGGCACAATTCAACATTTGGAAAGAGAGGCCTCGGGAACCAGCGAGAGTCAACAAGGGGACATGTATGACTTCTACATGATGGACGAAGGAGAGAACGTAACACGACAAACGACCAGAGCGTGTGTGGATAGTGTAGAAAATGCTAACGGAAATATAACGACCGATCCGATGTATTTAGACGTAACGGTAGACGATAAGATTATAAAAATAGAAATAGATACCGGAGCATACGCGGCGATATTGTCAAGTACCGATAAAATGGGATTTTTTCCGAACAAAGTATTGAAGGCGTCGACGTATGCATTAAATGCATACCGCAAAGTTCTATTGGAACAAGAGGGGATACTTGACGATGTGACAGTAAATTTGAATAACCGCGTAGCAAAGCTGCAAATACGAATAATGAAAGGGGACGGTCTAATTCTAATAGATAGGCAATGGCGGCAAGTATTCGGGCTGTGGCCAATCCCATTGAATTCACTAGGCAAGAAAACAGGCGAGTATAATAAAACTAATATTGACAACGTGACAAAATGTTTTGAAAGTACATTTCCGGAATTGTTTGGCCCGGGGCCGGGGTTGTATAATAAACGGATGCTGAAGTTACAATTGAAAGAAGACGCGCAATCCGTGGCTTTCAAAGCGAGCCATTTGCCGTTCGCGCTTGCGGGCAAAGTAGAGAACGAACTCAATCGGTTAGTCAGATTAGGGCATTTGGAGAAAGTTGATATGAGCGAATGGGCAACGCCGATCTTACCGGTAATAAAATCCGACGGTTCGGTGAGAATTTGCGGAAACTTCAAATTAACGGTGAACCCAAAGCTAGTGAGAGATCGTCACCCAATTCCGTTAATTGATGAAATTTTCATGTCGCTACGAAATGGAAATACTTTCTCTCAAATTGATCAGATTGAACAACATGCGTATATGCAAATTCCGGTCAAGGAAAACAGCAGAGATTGCTTAACGATCATCACGCATAGAGGATTGTACAGGTACACAAAGATGACCGAGGGTATCGCATCAGACCCAGGAGACTTCCAACGGAAGATCGAACAATGTTTGGTAGGGCTTGAAGGAGTAATTCCGTACCTCGACAATATTTTTGTAACCGGAAGAACAGACAAAGAGCACTTAGAGACGTTGTATAAAGAATGTAAAAGGCTCGAAAGGCACAAATTTAACGTAAATATAAAAAAGTGCGCATTTTTTAAAGAGAGATTAGATATATTAGGCTTCGTGATCGATAAAAACGGGTTGCACAAAGCTAAAACAAAAGTAAGCGCGGTGATTGACGCGCCGGTACAGGTAAACAAAAGCAAGATTTTTACCGGACCGCGCAGAGAACTTGAAGCCATTGAATGAGTGTGCGAAGGCAGATGAATTTGAATGGACAGGACAGTGCGACAAACCATTCGCGTGGGTAAAAGCACAATTGGTTTCACCACAAGTCTTAGCGCACTACGACCCAAACGAAGATATTATTTTATCATGCGATGCATCGACATACGGGTTGGCAGCAATATTGTCGCATCGATACAAGGATGGTAGGGAGAAACCGATAGCGTACGCGTCAAAGATAATTCCCGAGAAAGAACTAAACCGAGCAATCATTGACAAGGGAGCAAGTGCTATTATTTTTGGATTTAAAAAGTTCTACAATTACATTTACGGTAAAGAAATTGTATTGCGAACGGACGATAAGCTATTGGTTTTCATTTTGGGTCCAAAGCAAAAAATCCCACTAACAGTAACAAGTCGATTACAGAGATGGGCGTATTTTTTGTCACAATTTACGTGTAAAATCGAGTACATAAAAACGGAAAATAACTGAAATTGCAACGCACTTTCTCGCCACTCAGTCAATGATAAAACGCCGATTTTTGACAATGAATTTACCGCGATACATTATGTACAGGAAATGGGAACGATAAGCGCCGGAGAAATTAGGAAACAAACAAAACGAGACAAGGGGATAAGTAAAATAGTACGATATGTAAAGGGTGGTTACATTTTAAGGGCCGATGTTGATTTTGAATAAAACACAAATTATTTAGGAAATTATTGTCAATTCTTTTTATTATGATAATATGGTATGGTTCAACTATGTATGGAACAAAATATCGGCCAAATGGCCGCCGCGACCTCGGCGGCACACTTCCATCCGATGGTCCAAATTTTCGATGACGCTTAGGCATAATTGAGGTTCTATGCCGTCAATGTGCCGAATTATCTCATCCTTTAGCTCTTGAATTGTTGCTGGCTTACCGACGTACACCTTTTCTTTCAAATAACCCCAAAGAAAGAAGTCCAGCGGTGTCAAATCACATGATCTTGGCGGCCAATTGACATCGCCACCACGTGAGGTAACACGGCCATTGAATTTGTCGCGCAAAAGAGCCATTGTTTCGTTAGCTGTGTGGCAAGTGGCACCGTCCTGTTGAAACCACATATCGCCCACATCCACATCTTCCAATTCGGGCCATAAAAAGTTCGTTATCATCTCATGATAGCGAACACCATTCACAGTAACTGCCTGACCGGCCTCATTTTGGAAAAAATACGGTCCGATGATGCCGCCAGCCCATAAACCGCACTAAACAGTCACTCTTTGTGGGTGCATTGGTTTTTCGACAATCACTCTTGGATTATGATTCGCCCAAATGCGGCAATTCTGGTTAGTTAGAATCCACTGAGGTGAAAATGTGCCTCATCACTGAAGATGATTTTCTTCGAAAATTGATCATCCACTGTTGCCATTTCTTGCCACCATTCTGACCATTGACGACGTTTGGAATGATCAAGAGGCTTTAGTTCTTGAGTCAATTGCACCTTATAAGCGTGTAAATGCAAGTCTTTATGTATAATGTTCATCAACGACGAGCGTGAGAGGTGCAATTGTTGGGCACGACGACGAGTTGAGGTGGACGGCTCTTCAGCCACACTATCGCGAACAGCAGCAATATTTTCTGCAGTACGAGCTGTACGAGCATGCACTGGTGTTTTAATATCTCCTACAGACCCAGTTTGCTTAAATTTTTGCACGATTTTTCCGATTGTATGCACATTTGGACGATTAAATTGACCGAAAAAATCACGAAGTGCACGATATGCATTTTGATTTGAACGCCCATTTTCATAATAAGCCTGAATAACTTTAACGCGTTGCTCGATTGCGTATCTTTCCATGGTCCAAATTGAGTTAGTCTGAAATTGAGAAATGTCAAATGAAATGCAGAAAAAAACTTGACGTTTAGGTGTGGTTCACATTCAACATCGGCCCTTACAATTTAACCACCCTTTAAAAGGTATGTGGCTGAATGCGAGCGAGTTAGATGAGAGTGTTGTGCCGCGAAATGTTCCACTTCATGGTAATTTCAGGAATATTCCATAGCCGAAACATTGAAATTCGTTCGAGACAGAAAATGAAGTCCAATGCTCGATCGTACGATCGACACTAAGAACGCCGACGCAGCATCAGTCGACTCACTTGACGATCAACGATAGGCTAGCGCAAAAATTGTGAACTAAAGGATTTTCGCGAATACAGTTAGCAACTGCTTTACGAAAATCAGTTTTGAAAGTAGACTCAAAGAGAACGGGTTAGTTCCTTACTCGAAACAACAGAATTATTGGACATTCTTTTATTGACTTTTAAATAGATAACGGAAAGTTACCGTTGCCTATTGTTGAGAATCCGTCCGGATGAACCTTGACTGACCTGTGAATATATTGAAACGGGATGAGAACTCACTCAAGGCAAGAGGAAAATAACCAGACACATAGATGTTATGCTGAGGAAGCGGTTTATTTCTGCCTTCCTTTGCAGTAGTCAAAATACAATCTTAATATGAGTGCGTGAACACTCCAACTAAAATTTATGCATTGATTTTATATTATTTAGAAAATTGTGAAAAGTATGAATTTTGAAAACCAAATACAAATTATAAAAGAGATTAACAAATTGAGTTGTAACATGACATAATGTGAGCAGCACACAATTTTGTTAATTGTGTGCTGAATATAAACTTGAGACAGCGGTGCGTGCAAGTATCGAAAGCTACGCAGCACGACACGCTGATACCATTGAGTGCGAAAACGTTTGTGTGTAATTCACTGCAACCACTCAGCAGTGTATTGCAAAGTGATTGCAGTAAATTAATGAGAGCATTTACAATAACCTGTGTTTGAGTGCAGTGATTTTGTGTGCGACCAGCTACGCAATCAGCACTGCGTAGCACACTGCAAACAGATATTGAGGCTGTACGGTTGAGCAAAAAATATTCACTGTACTTTCCCAGCGGATTTACTGGGGGAAAATACAGTGAATATGAGGCACATGCTTAATTATATTAATTAAGCCGGCAAAACGACATGAGGGAACGTGGTACAGCATGTGCTGCAACGCACGCCACAAGTGAGACCCAGTGCTGATGTACCATTTTCTCCTCTCTGACAGTGAATTAAGACGTAATTATGCCAGAGCACTCTTACCTTGAGCAATGAGTCCTGATGAGATATGTTGAGCGATGCCGATGTAAAAAGGTTGATGTGAAGTCCCAAGAGTCCCGTGGATGCGCGTGCTGTCCAAAAGATGTGTGTCGCAAAAGTGCCAAATTCTCAAGATGGCTGCGAGTATGAAATTTACGTTGAGCGCTGGAGTCAGTTGAGCGAGATAGCCGGTGAGCGAAACCGAAGTCAAGCGAGAGAGACATCCTCTCGCTCGACGCGGCGTGCCAACGAGGCACATCCTCGGCTTCGCGAAGCCCATGCCTCGGCTATCTTCGACTCAACCGAACAACGCGTGCTAGAGCAGCGCAACAGGTAGGCGCACGACGATTATCGATCGCCGTGCGCCAGCTGATTTTCCAACACCTATAATAAATACTTCCATTTATATAAATTTGCGTTTTCACCGATTACTCGAGATCCATCTCCTAATCGGCAAACGATCCCAAAAAAATAATAACTTTTCAATATTATACCGAATACCGAATAATCCAATTTTGTGGTACGGGCATAACATTTGGTGGCAGCAGTGGGATCTGCTGAAGTTAAGTGATACGTGATTTATTTAAACAAAAACTGTTTTGGACAAAGTAAATAAGAGTGACTCTGAAATGACGACTACGACTCGTGCAAAGACGCCAGTGTAATTCGTGAAAACCCGACTAAGCTAACGTGAAGGCGCGAAGTGTACGGCGGCGCAATGCGACATATCGGTCTACCGTTTAAAATCCCGAATGACGGTGTCACGTCAAGTCGCGGAAAAACGCACAAAGTGTGCAACCAAGTACTCGAAGCAGATACTTGAGAAGAAGCCGTCGTGCAACCATTAGCGATGCGCTAAGAACGAGCCCAGGAGCCAGTGAAGTAACGGGTCAACGGTGCCAAGAAGGACGTCAGGACCATCTACAGAAAGGAGCTGCAGGACACCAAGTCGACAGCATCCGAGAACATCGCCATGGAGAGGACCATCTACAAGATCATCCTTCTGTAAGTGGCGGTTACATTATACTAATACATATTGCCGCATAAACCAAAGCCAGTTAGATCAGATATTTGAATATATATATATATATATATATATATATATATATATATATATATATATATATATATTCCACTAGAGATATTTCTTTTGCGATTTCGTGGGTATATGTTAGAGTATTGTTCACCGCCAAGTTAGCAGCATGCCGGGACTTAGGGGAGCAAAACCTAAACGTAGAGGCAATTCGTTAGAAACTACGATGCCCGGCGAGGAGGTGAACTCTGCAGCGGGTTTAGCTGCAGCTGTCGGGGATATCGTGTACGAAGCGCGCAGGGCGTTATCAGAGCTCACGTTGTCTGGACGAATCCCCGCAGACAGGCAAGCGGCCCTCGCAGGCCGCCTGAGAGCCGAGGTTGGCGTAAACCCACTCAGGGGTGCGTCGTTTCGGGATCATAGTAGTATCGATAGCGACGACGTGTTTAATAGAGCAACTGGTGAACGAACTCCAGAACACATCTCCGCCGATATAGTCGAGCGGAAAATCGAAAATTTGCGAACGTTAAATCGTGTAGGTTTCCAGACAGCTACCAGTACGATGACGTGGCCACCACTGCCGGAAAGAGTCAGGCAACGATGCGAAGCGGTTGAAAGGAGTCACCGTGAGTACGAGCGGGCTCAGCGAGAGCTCAAGGTAGAGCTCAGGCTCCAAGGCCACGATACACCGTCGGCAAGGCGAAACCTCGCGCACACACTCAACAAGGTAGGTGCTGATGGGTTCGAACTCATCCGGTCCCTACGGGAGCAAAATACCAAATTATTGCGGAGGCTGGAAGGAATAGTGTTGAGAGAACGCCCGATACCACGTGCGCGGTCGAGGCAAACCCGATTCGAGGAACCGGATTCTCCTCCTGCGGATCCCATATTTCAAAGGGAAACACTGAGGATGCTAGAAACACAGGGTCGGACGCTCGACCTTGGACTAGCACTGAAGAACATCAAGCATTCCGACGGAAGCAACGCCGACGAGCTGGACGCATTCCTACGATCCTGCGAGACCGTTTTCAAGCGAGCTGCGCCCAGGGATCACGAGATCCTGTTAGAATTGGTACTCAGCAGCAAGCTCGGAGGTAAGGCGGCCAGAGAGATGAAACATAAAATAATCCGCCCGGTAGCAGCTCAAGATCGAGCTGGAGTCCTTTTACGGGAAGGGGAAGTCGCTGCCTGTGTTACAGGTAGAATTAAACTCCCTCCGGCAGGGCCAAGGCGAGGATATGGCGGTATACGCCTTCAGGACAGAGCGTATGAGAGTCGACAGTATATAAAAGTTCTGCGAGGAAGCCGCCACGATGTCGGAAATGCGCATCATCGAAAAGATAACGCGGAAGAGTGCCCAGGCCAACTTCGAGAATGGACTGCATGGGCAGGTCCAAATCCTGGTGAGATCGCGCAATTACGCCACCCTCCACAAGTCCGTAACGGGAGCCATAGAGATTACGAATATTGTGCAGCCAAAGGGGGGGGGGGGTAGGTGGAGAATTAGGTCAGAAGATCCCGAGGCACGCCACCCCGGCAGGGAAAAAATAGTTTCACCTGCGGAAAAACTGGACACATGGCTTGAAACTGCACCCGGGATACGGGACGAGTAAGCCTACCAGTACCCAATCAAAACAAGTCAAACCACAATGTGGAAATAACCTGCTATTACTGCCAGACGAAAGGCCACATGTTGAAGGACTGCCGGAAGAGACTACCGCAGAATAAAAGCGAGCCGACGCAGCCGCTCGGACAGCTAAGAAATGCAGGCTACAAAGATGCAAGAAATACGGTAACCGCTGGGCCAGATCCAGCCACTACAGGCGTTAATACGCTGAGCGCACTGAGGCTGAATACGCTAACTGTCCAGCAGAGACCTGCGTGCAAGCGAAAGAAAACAACGCTGCAGCTCCTACAAGTAACGCTGCCGGCGTCGAGTGCCACCTCCAGCGACTTCGATATCGATGCACCGTTGGCCACGTCCGGGGTACTCACCCTAAAGGCGGACACCGGAGCGCAGTACAGCATGATCAAAGAAGGCTGTCTCAAACTGGAGACCATGGTGAACGACAGACCGTAGAGCTGCAGGGGGCGGCGGGCGAAAAATGCACCCCCTCGGGATAGCTAAAATTGTGCTCGAGACACCGGCTCTAAATGTAGAGCATTAGTTCTACATCGTTCGGAACAATGTGCCCTTGAAGGGTAGACCTTCAAACGGACTACTTGGCATGGACTTTATCAAGCAGCATAAAGCGGACATCCTGCATGGCGAGATGCTCAAGTTGTATGGGCACTGCATGCCGCTACGGGACGGCGCGACCAGGATATATTCGTCGACACGCAGTAGAACTGCCGCCACGTGCAAATACATAGGCTTGCTTACAAAGATAAATCTTCCTTCCGGACACGGATCTAACATGGATACCGCCAAGGAGAATAAATTTGTTGGACTACCTACAAGGAGCGGGATCGGCCGAGGCATCATAGCGAGACCCCGTGTCACACCGTTAAGAACCAAAAGAGTGAGTTTAGAAGTTCCTAAATACGACGGGGAAGTGCAACAGCCGACGGTGACATGTGAGCCGTCGGAGATAGCAAAGATCGTACGTAGCCGCCAGGTCAAAACACTGCGCGTAAACTTGGAGAGCGCAGGGAAGAAGGCCAAAGGTTTTGTCTAGCGACAATGGAAGCCCTGAAAGAGAAGTGGAGAGGCCGACAGACAAAATGCTAGCAGAAGGAATAGTCCAGCCCGGCAGGAGTCAATGGAACGCACCGCTGATGGTCGTGGCTAAGAAACCCGATGCCGCCGGAGTGAGGAAAATGCGCGTAGTGGTGGACCTTCGGAAGTTGAACGAAGCCACCATCGGAGACTCGTGCCCACTGAATTGTGACGTAGTCACAACCTGAAAAGGATAAAAGAAAACAGAATAAAATTTAAAAAAAAAGAAGCAAATCACTGCAAATAAAACCATTTATTTATTTATTACATTTATTTATTTATTACACACACAGAAAATAGCGTATAGAAAATAAGAAAAGTAAAAAGTAGGGAATGATAAATTCGCAGCAAAATCCCCAAGACCACGAAACACGAAGAGGCTCTCTCATTCTGTTGAAACTGCCAACCAAGTCAGTTTCGCTGGTGCACAATAGTAAAAAATTTCTAACAAAATTCAAGGATTTGATATTAAATTTCAGGAGTTTAACGAAAAAGGGTGTGAGTTAGCCCTATAAACTGATTCAAATATTGCAAAATAGAAAACACAATACAAGTGAGTGCAAGGAATAATATAAAGATTAAGAGCGGACAGATTAAACCGTATGAGGAAAATAGAAAATATTCTGAAGAAAACAGAAAAAAAACAGAAAGTTGGTGACGTTAAAATAAATAATTAAGGTTTATTTCAGGAGAATTAAGAAAATAGGATAAGACGGTTTAGGTAGAATAATTAGAAGTAAGTGCAGATAGTTATAAGAAGTATTGTGACCGCAGCGTGTCGATACATTTGAAAGACTTGTTTACGGTACCTAGAAGTTCTCAATTTAGAAACTTGGAGAAAAGTAAAGGCGGAACAACATTGAGAAAGGAAATGGAATGACAAACAATAGTTAGAAAAAATTATAACATAAAGACTTGATACGGTCAACTTGAGACTCTTGGTAAATCAATTACCGCATCAAGAAGCAAGAGGGCTTTGGAGTCGAAATTTGCAAGGAAGCTAGGAAAATTATTTAATAGATAGAATTATCAGGGCATTAGTCAGCCCGACCAATAGAAACTAGATTCAGAATTTTAAAATAATTAGGAAAATAATTAGGGTAGAAACAATTTCAAGAGTTTTGCTCAAGCGCGTCGCATGAAAACGACACTACTCAACCGATAGAGAGAAGGAGAGAAAAATAAATTCAAAGACCAACTCACCAAGAGCGAAGAATAACCGCAACATCCAGGTCCAACGCCGAAGATTTCTTGAGAAATCCAATCCTTAATCGTTAATAATTATGAGTCACTAAAAGATTGTGTAACAGGAACTGTCATCATTCGACACACAAGGTACACTCTCCGCGAACCAGAACCACTATCATCATTACAAAACACACTGGAAATATCACGGGAGCGGCACGAGTAGAACAAACTTATGACCCGAACGCAAAATAACACACAAGGCAAAGTATTTAAATTATTTAACGAAACAACGCGGTGACGGACATAGACCCGGCGTCCATGCCAGCTGACCGACGCGCCAGCAACAGCGTCTCAAGCCCAGCAGACCGCGCGTCAGCACCCCGGCGGGAAAAAGATCAAGACGGCTGAGCTCGATACTGCCTAGTTGGGATATCTACCGCCCAGCGCGGAAGTCGGAATCCGACCACTACGGATAAAGAAGAGCGTGGAACCATCAGAGCGATTAAACACCACTGATAAATTGTACGGCTAAAGGCGCCAAAAAAGCCTCACAACACAGAATTCTATGCTAATCATTGACTAAATCCTACTTCTACTTCCTATAGAAGTCTACAATTAATTATTTAGTGTTCGAGCCCGAATTCTTCCCCGCAGAAGAATAAAATTTAATGAGAACGTAAAAATACCGTTACAGCATAATATAATCGAAATATTGGACCTGTTAGGACGAGCCCGATATTACACGACGTTGGACCGCGCCTTTGGATTTCACCAAATCCCGATGGCGCAGGTAGACATGGAAAAACGGCGTTTTCCACTCCGCAGGGTTGAGTATAATCGCATGCTATTCGGACTGAAGAACGCGCCCCCGACTTTCCAGCGGCTAACGAACTCCGCGTTAGCAGAACTAAAGGGCGTCAAACGCTATGTGTACTTCGACGACATACTAACACACGGAGTAAGAGCTACTCGCGATAATTTGGGCTCTTGCTCAATTCCGGCCATATATTTATGGTACTCGCTTCACGGTCGTTACAGACCACCAACCGCTCACCTGGCTGTTCGGAGTAAAGGACTCGAGACTAATGCGTTAGAAAATTAAATTGCGGAATATGAGTTTAACGTCGAATATAAGGCAAGAAAGCGTAATACAAACGCAGATGCGCTAAGCCGTATATTCCTTACTACGAGGGCCCAAGCGAGAGCAAAGCACGCAGTCTGTGGGTCGGAAGAGGACAGTACGATAGGGCAACTCGGCACAGCGATTGACCGCACAAAGCGGAAGGCCGAAGATACCCCTTATAGCCATGGTAGCTCGTCGGAGCGAGAGGTCGAGCTCGCCCACGAGATAGGAAAGGACAGCACGCGCCCGGGTACGGACAGCCGCACAAAGCGGAGAGCCGAGAATACCACGGGCCAGTACAGCAACAAGGCAGAGAGAGAGAGAGAGCGAGAGAGAGAGAGAGGCCGCGCCGGCCAATGTTCCAGAAGAGGAGAGAGAGATCTGCAGTGTGCATGCAGGACGCTCAACTGATCTCCACAGCCCCGCCGCGAAGCCGTGCGGTCGAGGAAGGGGCAGACCACGCACGCTGGCAGAGAAAAGCATTAGTAAGACTGCGAGCATCGCTGAATAGGACAGAGCGAGCCCAGCACAGCATGGCGGACCCGTTAGGCGCGGAAGGCCGCGAAAGACAAACGTTGCAAGGCCTCTCGACACAAAGAGCGACGCAACGGCGGAACTACCGGTAGGCACACCGAGTGCCTACAAAGAAGTATAGCGACTGCCGCAGTGACGTTACCAGCCCTTCTGTCGATGACCGCCTAAAAATATCACGAAACCCCAATAGGAGTGCACCAGGGTATAGGGCATACATTACATCGGATCCGAACAAAGTACGACTGGCCCGGCATAAGAAGGGACTTGGAAGAATACATATCGTCCTGCAAGACCTGTCAAAGGAACAAAATCAGGAAAAGGGAACGAGTGCCGATGGTGGTAGCAGATACCCCATCATGGTCATTCGAAAAAGTTGCGGTGGACATCGTAGGACCGCTACCGGAAAGCGCTTCCGGGAAAAAATATATACTTACCTTCCAGGACACTCTTACGAAGTCCAGCGCAGCGATCCCCCTGCCGAACCTAGAGGCTTTGACAGTAGCAAGGGCGCTGGTTGAAGAATTAATTTGCCGGCACGGAACGCCGGAAACGATACTGTCGAACCAGGGCACCAACTTCCTCAGGTCAACCTTCAAAGAAATGTGTTGACTGCTGCGAATTAAGAAGATACAAACAACGGCCTACCATCCGGAAACAAATGGCGCCCTGGAAACGTCACATCGCACCCTCGCAAAATACCTGAAAATTTTCATAAGCGAGGAGCAAGGAGACTGGGACGAGTGGCTGCCGTACACAATGTTTACATACAACACCACGCTACATACGGGGACCGGACTGTCTGCCCACGTGCTGGTATACGGACGCGATGCTGAATTACCAACGGCCGTGAAACAGGAACCCCGCAGCACCTATGCCTACGACAACTACGTCCACGAGTTACGCAGGCGACTACGCGACGCATGGACTGTAGCACGTGACAACCTAGAAGGTGCGAAAAGACGGTCGAAGAATACGCACGACCACGGCACAAAGGTGCAGGAGTACCGCGTCGGCGAACCCGTACTCCTCCGTGACGAGACGGTGCGCAGGGGACCGTCAGCCAAGCTGACCCCGAAGTAGACGGGACCTCACGAAATAGTAGAGAAGAGGCCCCCCGTCAATTACGTAGTCCGAAAGGGACGGAAAACTCAGGCGGTGCACGCAAACCGCCTGAAGCTCTTTATCGAGCACTAATAGCTCAAGAATTGAAGAAATCGCATACTTATAGCTAGTTAAAATTAAATATCAGCTAGAAAAGAAATGTGGGAAGGAGCCCCTCGGGACGCAGGGTAGGGAGTTCCAATAAAGTAGAAAAGGTCTTAGGTGACCTAATTGTATCAACAGAAAATAGAGGGCCATTCCGAGATGAAAATACATGATAGATATACATATGGAAGAAATATATTGAAGGAAACAATTGAGAAGAAATTGCACTTTGATACGCATTCCAGAGGGAACGGAATACTGGGACCATGCTTGAAAACCACCTCGAAAAATGTGTAGAATATTAATGCTGACGCAGCATAGTGTTCAGCGTAGAGTATTGGATACCCTATATACACGCGAGCAAGCAACGGCGGGTACGACTACGTGGACACAACTGGGAGTCACGTAGTCATTGACACCGAGAATCGTAAATGCCTGAGGACAACAACCGATGACTTTAAAAAATTGCAAGGTACTGAGCAAATCTTACATTTGCCCGCTGACACACCCTAGAATTTTGGTTACAAACAACGCACCCTGCGAAGTCCTAGAATACGTAAAAATAGACACAAATAACCGGAATACTGGCTTTGATACGCGTATGTATTTTAAACACCCCAGATTTCAGCGTGAAATCAACAGGGCGAACATCGCAGTTCATCCGAGAAAACTATCTTCTGTCGTCTAATTTTAAATTAACGGAGATTGGAGCTCAGGCGCCCCCGACGCAGACCGAGAGGACCATTCCACTACAAAGCGTGCTGCGAGACCCAGAAGAGCTTCGAAAGCTTGGAGCTCGAGCAGACCAAATCATGGAAACCCTCGATATTGCCGGAGACGGGATGCAGTACATCCACAACCTGAGTTTCTACTCACTGGGTGCCATAGCACCAATAGCCTTGGTTGGCTACGTTCTGTTTAAATGTTACAGGTATCAACGAAACCGAACACCGACAAGGACACGCGAGACAACGACCCGGCAGCCACCGAGGTAAACATCAACCTCGAGTCGCTCGGACGACAACAGCCAGAGGAGCGACTGCGATCCGAGCTGGCCAGGGTATGCATATGTCCCCCCAACCGAGAACGACTCACTCGGCCCGAACGAAAATTTTTATTGTATTGTTACATAAAACATCAAACTGTAAAATTGTATCAAATTGTAAAGATACGGGAAACCAACCAAAGGAAAATCTTTTTAAAGAAAAAAAAATGTTCCTCTTAAAGGGGGAGGGATGTTGTGCCACGGAATATTCCACTTCATGGTATTTTCGAGAATATTCCATCGCCGAAACGTTGGAATTCGTTCAAGACAGGAAACGAAGTCCAATGCCCGATCGTACGATCGACACCAAGAACGCCGACGCAGCATCAGGCGACTCACTTGGCGATCGATGATAGGCTAACGCAAAAATTGCGAACTAAGGGATTTTCGCGAATACAGTTAGCAACTGCTTTACGAAAATCAGTTTTTAATGTAGACTCAAAGAGAACAGGTTAGTTCCTCGTCAATTACTCGAAACAACAGAATTATTGTACATTCTTTTATTGACTTTTAAATAGACAATGGAAAGTTACCGTTGCCTATAATAAATACTTCCATTTATATAAATTCGCGTTTTCACCGATTCCTCGAGATCCATCTCCTAATCGGCAAACGATCCCAAAAAATAATAACTTTTTAATATTATACCGAATACCGAATAATAGAATTACGCGGTACCGGCATAACAAGAGTGAAAAAAAAATTCATGTAAAACGCGACGAATCGGTCGTAGAAAAAGAATGTTTGATGTGGGGATACAGAATCGTCATCCCAAAATCTGTGAGGAACAGTGTACTCAGTGAATTGCACGCCTCGCATTTGGACGTGGTGAAGATGAAGATGATAGTGAGATCGTATGTGTGGTGGCCGAATATTGACAAGGACATCGAAAACGTATCGACAGCGTGTACAGTGTATGTGTGAGAGCGCAAGAAAGCAGCGAATGTTCCATTAACGCCGTGGCTGTACCCCGATAAATGTTGGAGTAGAATGCACTCAGATTTCCTAGGTCCATTTCACGGGCATATATTCATGCTAATCATCGACTACGGGTACTCAGACACCACGCGTAATTGAGGAATTTGAGAAAATAATAGGTTGGTTCGGATTGCCAAGACATTTAGTAACAGATAACGGACGACAGTACACAAGTCACGAGTTTCGAGACTTCTGTAAAAAGAACGGTATGAAACAGAGTTTTACGGCGCCAAATCACCCAGCGACTCACGGGGCAGCCGAAAACTTCGTGGCAACGTTCAAAGATAAGATCCACAAAATGGTACAGAGCGGCAAGTCGATAGAGTATGCAACTAATTTGTTCCTATTCGATTACCGGTTGACCGAGCATTCTACAACAGGGCCACCTGCATTTATGATGTATAAAAGGGAGTTAAGAACGCGATTTGATTTATCGAGACCAGACGTGACGGATACCGTAACAGACAAACAACTAGCGCAGGTAGCGAATAGAAACGGTAATCAAAGTGTCGAGTTCCAAGTTGGCGATACGGTAATGGCGGATGATTTTAGTATAAGAAACAATGAAAGGAAAAGGGCAACAATAATGAAAAGATTATCTCCGGTAACGTTTGAGATAAAAACTATAACTGGGAGCACTTGGAAACGACACATCGATCAAGTAGTAAAGTTTCATGACGAATACGGTACCGGTAATAACGAGACGAATGCAACGTCAAAGAGAACACCAAGTGTATTACGACGGTCCGAGCGATTGCGAAAACAAATGTGAGTCGAAAGTAAAAAAAGGAGGAGTTATAATGTATGCGAAGCATCTCACGAATACCCGCACTGTATAGCCGAGTCATGTGGTATCGCACTATAGTGCGAGTATAAGCCGAGCGTATTAGAGTGGTTGTTAAAAATGAAATTTTTTCAGGCGCCCCCTGAAAAGTTTCAGTTTCATGTGAAAACGTAACGGAAATTTTTTTTTCGTAAAAAGATGAAAATAACACGTGCCGCAAAATGATCAAAGTTGATTTTTTTTACGAATCCGCAGTTTTTCGAAAATATCTCGCGAAATATGCAAATTTGGCGAAAAATTTACATGTATGAATTTATGGGGAATTTAATTTTCTATAAAAAATGTCTCATCCATTTTTTTCAAGAATGTGTATTTAAAAAGATATTCCAAATAATCTTTCGTGAACTATTATAAAGGGTGGTTAAATTTTAAGGGCCGATGTTGATTTTGAATAAAACACAAATTATTTAGGAAATTATTGTGAATTCTTTTTATTATGATAATATGGTATGGTTCAATTATGTATGGAACAAAATATCGGCCAAATGGCCGCCGCGACCTCGGCGGCACACCTCCATCCGATGGTCCAAATTTTCGATGACGCTTAGGCATAATTGAGGTTCTATGCCGTTAATGTGCCGAATTATCTCATCCTTTAGCTCTTGAATTGTTGCTGGCTTATCGACGTACACCTTTTCTTTCAAATAACCCCAAAGAAAGAAGTCCAACGGTGTCAAATCACATGATCTTGGCGGCCAATTGACATCGCCACAACGTGAGATAACACGGCCATTGAATTTGTCGCGCAAAAGAGCCATTGTTTCGTTAGCTGTGTGGCAAGTGGCACCGTCCTGTTGAAACCACATATCGCCCACATCCATATCTTCCAATTCGGGCCATAAAAAATTCGTCATCATCTCACGATAGCGAACACCATTCACAGTAACTGCCTGACCGGCCTCATTTTGAGGTGGACGGCTCTTCAGCCACACTATCGCGAACAGCAGCAATATTTTCTGCAGTACGTGCTGTACGAGCATGCACTGGTGTTTTAATATCTCCTACAGACCCGGTTTGCTCAAATTTTTGCACGATTTTTCCGATTGTACGCACATTTGGACGATTAAATTGACCGAAAAAATCACGAAGTGCACGATATGCATTTTGATTTGAACGCCCATTTTCATAATAAGCCTGAATAACTTTAACGCGTTGCTCGATTGTGTATCTTTCCATGGTTCAAATTGAGTTAGTCTGAAATTGAGAAATGTCAAATGAAATGCAGAAAAAAACTTGACGTTTAGGTGTGGTTCACATTCAACATCGGCCCTTAAAATTTAACCACCCTTTATATATTATATATATTAGGGTGGTAAATAAAGTAGATGAAATTAATTTATCAAACGACAGTGAAGTTCAAGTTTCTAAGAAAATTGTGATATCTCCATCAGATGTACCAGAAGTATTGACACAGGGATTGGAACAGTTTATTACTCCTGATTCTATTAATTTTTCGCATAAACTTGGGTTAGATATAAGCTGTTTGAAAGAAAATTGTGAAAGTTGGTTCAAGAATGCGAATTATCAAGAAAGTATGAGTATTGTAACAAAATTATCAGTAGTGAATGATATTGCAGAACGAGGAGTAAAATTGATGAAGAGTATAATGATTTATTTACGATGGATAAAGAGCAAAAGCAATTTCTCATCTAAATTTTGGATGACTATAGAAATAAAAAAATAAGAAATACGAAAGAAAGTTTACTCAAATGCTGGGATTAAAAAAAATTGTTCATAGAAAATAAATATTAATGAATGATTAATAAATTTAAATTGATGGTTTCGTATAAGCCATAATATTTTTGGCATGACTAATCCTTAAAATATTCACCAGATGAAGTTCACGAAAGATTATTTAGAATATCTTTTCAAATACACATTTTTGAAAAAAATAGATGTGACATTTTTTATAGAAAATTAAATTCCCCATAAATTCATATATGTGGATTTTTCGCCAAATTTGCATATTTCGCCAGATATTTTCGAAAAACTGCGGATTCGTAAAAAAAATCAACTTTGATCATCTTGCGGCTAGGGTTCTTTTCATCTTTTCACGAAAAAAAATTTTCCGTCACGTTTTTACATGAACTTTAGGGGGCGCCTGAAAAAATTTCATTTTTAACGACCACCCTAGAGCGCATACACACCTCAGTTACCCGCTGGTAGTTGAGCCGGACGTATCATCGATTGGAATCTTTATTATTAAATACAATATAGTATTATCATTCTCAACTGCCGAGTTACTTATTTCAAGCCACCTCACTGCAATGTATAACACTTCTTGTGCCTGTCTTGATCTACACAAGCCATGGAATATGCCAGAAAGATGGTGCTTATTCCTCATGGCATACATCGTCTCGCGGGTCTCGGCACTACTGCTACTACTACTACTATCACGTAGGCTGAAAAGTTCATAGGCTGACACATAGATGGCGCTACCAGTATTAAATCCATATGATTTTTAGTTAGCCCTAACCTTCAAAAGACACGTGTATAAATTTAACAGCTGTCGCGCTATTAGTTTGTGAGATATAGCATTTTGAGTGAAGCAACTTTTATTAGTTTGAAAAAATGGATAAAAAGGAATTTCGTGTGTTAATAAGGCATTGCTTCTTGGCGAAGAAACATACTGTTGAAGCCAAGGCTTGGCTTGATAAACATTATTTGGACTCTGCACCAGGAAAATCAACCGTTGAGAAGTGGTTTGCTAAATTTGAACGAGGCGAAATGAGCACCGAGGACGATGCACGCAGTGTACGCCCCAAAGAGGCTGTTACCGATGAAAACATCAAAAAAGTCCACTAAATAATTTTGGATAACCGTTAAGTGAAGTTACTCGAGATAGCTGAGACCCTAAACATATCAAAGGAACGTGTTGAACATATCGTGAAAGAATATTTGGGTATGCGAAAGCTCTGTTCAAAGTGGGTGCCGCGCGAGCTCACAACCAACCAAAAACAACAACGAATTGATGATTCTAAGCAGTGTTTGGAGCTGTTCTATCGTAATAAATCCGAATTTTTGCGTTCATATGTGACAATGGATGAAGCATGGCTCCATCATTTCACACCGGAGTCCAATCGACAGTCAGCCGAGTGGACTGCATGTAATGAACCGACTCCAAAGCGTGGAAAGACGCAACAGTCGGCTGGCAAGGTTATGGCATCAGTATTTTGGGATGCGCATGGTATAATATTCATCGACTATCTTAAAAAGGAAAAAAACCATCAACAGCGATTATTACGTAACGTTATTGGAGCGTTTAAAGGACGAAATCGCGGAAAAACGGCCCCATTTAAAGAAGAAGAAAGTGCTGTTTCATCAAGACCGTGTCACAAATCAATGAAAACGATGGTGTTGGAAAATCAGCGCCTACCTGTTGCGGTGCTCTAGCAGACGTCATTCGGTTGAGCCGAAGATAGCCGAGGAAGGGCTTCGCGAAGCCGAGGATGTGCCTCGTAGGCATGCCGCCTAGAGCGAGAGGATGTCTCTCTCGCTTGACTTCGGTTTCGCTCACCGGCTATCTCGCTCAACTGACTTCAGCGCCCAACGACGCTTTCATACTCGCAGCCATGTTGGAATTTTGACACTTTTTCGCTATACATCCACTGGATAGCACGCGCATCCACATGACTCTCAGGCCATTTTCACAGACATTATTCATCGGACCTGCTCAACCTCTCGCTCTTCAGGACTCATAGCTCACGGTAAGAGTACGCTGATATAATTCTGTGACAATTCACTGTCAGTGAGGAGATTAATGGTACATCAGCACTTGGTCTCACTTGTGGCGTGCGGTGCAGCACATGCTGTACCACGTTCTCCTCATGTTACTTTGCCGGCTTAATTAATATAATTAAGCATGTGCCTTATATTCACTGTATTTTCCCCCAGTAAATCTGCTCGGAAAGTACAGTGAATACTTTTTGCTCAACCATACATCCTCATTCTATGTTGTATTGTGCTACGCAGTGCTGACTGCGTAGCTGTCTCACATTCAATCATAGCACTCAAGCAATTTTAATTGAAAGTGCTCTCATTGATTCACTGCAATCTCTCTTCAACAATTTGCTGAGAGCGTGCAGCGAATCACTTGCAACATCTTACGCACTCATTCTTTCACAATGTATCATGCTACGCAGTACTTACTTCTGTACGCTCACTCCTCATCAAGCTCAAGCTCAGTCACCCTCAGCACACAATTAATATAATTGTGTGCTGCTCATTAATATTCAAAATTCAATTTGTTTATTTTAATTATAATTTGTACTGTTTTTCTAAATTGATATTTTGACTGATTATCTAAATTGAATTATTTTGGCATTAATTTTCAATTGTAGTGTCCACGCATCTTGTATTCAGATTGTATTTTCTACAATATTTTTGAAAGGTAGAATAAACCACTTCCTCAATACAACATCTCTGTATCTGGTTTATTTTCCCTCTTGTATTGAGTGAGGCTTCATTCTTTTCCAATATCTTCACAGATCGGTCAAGCGACATCGGAAGGAAATCTCAACAGATGGCAAAATTGCATGAATTAGGCTTCGAATTGCTTCCGCATCCACCGTATTCTCCAGATCTGGCCCCCAGCGACTTTTTCTTGTTCTCAGACGTCAAGAGAATGCTCGCTGAAAAGAAATTTAACGGCGATGAAGAGGTATTCACCGAAACTGAAACCTATTTTGAGGCTAAAGACGAATCGTACTATAAAAATGGTATCGAAAAATTGTATGACCACTATAATCGTTGTATCGCCCTCGAAGGCGACTATATTGAATAATAAAATCAAATTTTATTAAAAAAAAGATTTTTTCTATGTTAGCCTACGAACTTTTCAGCCCACCTGTTACTGCAGACCCGACGCCCTCCGTAGAGACTACCGGTACACTATTATCGCGCCTCGACTCTGAGCTGAGTGAAATTCTAAACTCTCACTCGTACGAAACCCAAAGAGAGAAATGGACAGCGTACCAACAGATTCTACAGCGTTATTTTCACTTGGACGAGTACGATAATACAGTACCGAATATTTCGTCAAAACATTTTTTTTTATGAACAAAGTTAAATCTCGACTCAATGACACACTTATTATCGATAGCGTACCAAAAAAATTGTAATCTAAAGCAATATCGCTGCTTTGCAATTTGCATTGCAGTGCAGTCGGTGAAAAAATGACATGGGATCGTAACGGTTTTGTTTCCATAGACGGCAGAAGAATTTCAAATTCCAATATCGTTGATCTTGTTAACGATGCTATGCGAGCTAGAAAACGCGAGAAACCCATCGGTCGATCTCACTTTGCCAAACTCCTGCGAACGATACAGATGCCGCGCGAATTTATCGGCAATCCCGAGTTACTACACGAGCCTGAACCTACTTCATCCTCGACACCGCAGCGGCGTCTCATTTTACCACGCGATAGTGATAGTAGCAGCAGCAGCAACAGTAGGAACAACGAGGCTGAATCCGCGCACTCAGGCAGAGATGTAATGCTCACGGCGGACAACGACATCATCGAGGGGCGGAAGGAGGAGGAAGAAGAGGATGAACAATTGCAAAACATCGCACAAGTAGAGAGACAACGACACCCCAGTGAATATCGATCCCCCACACAGTTAGAAAAGAAAAAGGAAAAGAATCCATTTAACTGGTCATCGTTAAAGTTATGAAAATTCTTCAACAAATCTATTTTGACACCGCTCATCCTGCATCCTGCATCCAAAAAATTTCGCCCATGTGGATCGGAGAGTAGCGCGAAAAAATATTTTACCATGGCTCGAGACACAGGATTTATATAGCATGCATCGTCTCGTGCGACGATGATTTCCCCGTCGTACGTACAACGTGAGTAATATAGACGATGTATGGGAGGCTGATTTAGCTGATCTTCGCTCGATAGCTACGTACAACGATGGGTACGCATATCTTCTTGTTGTTATCGACGTGTTGAGCAAATACGCGTAGGTCGAGGCTTTGCGTGACAAAATGAGCGCAAACGTGGCCCACAGTCTGACGCACATACTCGCACCCAGTAACAATCGTGACCCACAGCAACTGCAAACTGATCGATGCAAAGAATTAATCAGCACTCTGTTTCAGGAAATTCTCAAGAAAAAGAATATCAATTTTTGCGCTGCTCGTAACTTCGATATAAAAGCCTCGATTGCCGAACGACTTAATCGCACAATAAAAGAGCAAATGTGGCGTTACTTTACACACACGCGGAATAAGCGTTACATTGATGTGTTACAAAATTTTTTATATGCTTATAATCACACTAGGCACAGCGAAACGCGTATTCCACCGAGCGAGGTGACCTTAGAAAATGCCTCTATGGCCCGAAAACATTTAGCACGGCGTTATGAGCGTACCGCGAGAAAAGCTTAAAAGCCTAAATACAGTGTCGGTGACTTGGTACGTATCAGTACAGCTAAAGCAGCATTCGTGAAAGGATATGAGCGTGGTTGGAGTATCGAGTTATTCAAAATTCAACGAATATCAGTGAATCGAGAAGCATTCGTGTATATTTAACACGATCTGAATAACGAGACTATCAACGGTATTTTCTACGAGACAGAATTATCGCGAGTACGAGTGCCTTCGTCACCTGAGAAGACGAAAAAGAAGAAAAGGACAAAGAGGAAGAACGCTAGGAATCACCGTCCTTGATAAATATGAGCTCCAAAGATAGCTCTTTCTTTGTCGTACGATCGAGCAACAGTAGTATGCAGTATTTTCCGGATAATACGACGAGGAAATTTATTACAAAACTACCGAGTCAGATACGTTTGCATGGAGAATGGTCTGTTTCTCTTGTGGAAATTGCTTATCCGATGACTCTTTTACATGTTCCTACTGTAGGAAATCTCGTATCTTTTGAGGATGGTGATTATGATTAATCGGGTTCAAATCTCTTAACACGACGACGCGTAGATAGAGTTCCAACTGGTGTTTACCGCTCTATAGACGCTCTTTTGGAGAGTATAAATAAGTTACCTCACGTGGCCGGTCATCTGCACTTTAAATCGCATCCTAGCAGGCAGGTCCGAGTGACGCGCGTATGCGACGATCTACGATACCACGACTTTTGCAAAGCTACTAGGGTTCTCGGAATAGACCTGTAGGTCTGTAATGATAGAACCGAATTGCGAATACTCAGGGTCGAGGCTTGGATCTCTAACCGGTGCTATACCAGGCAGCATGTTTCTATACACCGATATCTGTGACAGCTGAATTACAGGCGATATACAAGAACCCCTCTTACGAGTTGTTCCCATTGATGCTGACGACTGTCAGTATGATTCGATAAAAATTAAATCATTTTCGGCGCGACGATATATACGAGTACCTCTTTTGCGCAACAATTTACACACTATCGAGATTGATATAAGATACGAGTTTGGAAATCCTATACCATTCGAACAGGGAACGTTGACTGTGACACTGCAATTTAAATGGTCTAATTAAAAAGGTCTATCTTAAAAATGCAGCACGGATGGGGCCGTCGCGGATACGGTAGTATTAGCCATGTTTATATCGGAACGCCTCATCGACGAGGACACGGTATCAGCAGCTTTCTCAGGGGCCTGTTTCATCGAGTGTTACCACTTTTACAGAAGGGTGCTAAAGTAGTTGGAAAAGAGGCATTGCGAGCTGGTGTAAACGTAGCCGGTGACATCCTCGATAGTAATATAGCTGTGAAATATGCTATTCGCGACAGAGCGCGAGAATCAGGCAGTAATCTCAAATGCAAAGCCTCTGAAAAAATTGAAACTCTTATGCCGGGGTCTGGTTATAAAAAGCGAAAAATTTCGCGAACTCCTCATTCATCGAACGAACGTAAACCACAACATATCTCCCGTAAAAAGAAAAGTGTAATAAAGAAGAAGAAGAACAATAAGTAGAAGAAAATTCGTCAACGAACGGTTGCAGATATTTTTGGATAGCTGAAACAAGATAGCTTTTCTACATGCGCACTCGTGCGAGTGTCTTAAATCGGAACTTGAATTATTTCAACTCCCACCGACGCAAACTACTATCGAAGGCTCCAATTGAGTGTATTATAATCCAATTTCGTCGCTAACAGATGATTCACCTATTGCATTTGTTATTCCTGGACAGGGTGATGAGTATATCAATCTCGGGCATACTATGCTTATACTGATAGTGAAAATAACATCTCCTTCTACGGAAATTACCGCGGGTGCAACGCCGAAAGTAAGTACCGACCCTGTAAACAATTTCTTGCATTCTATGTTTAATCACGTGGATGTATACCTGAATCAGAAACTAGTTTCACCTCCAAATAATGCCTACGCTTATCGAGCGTACATAGAAACACTTTTGAATTATGGTCCAGCTGCCAAAAATTTGCATCTCACGAGCGTTCTCTGGTACGATGATGCCTCTGGAAAAATGGACGATATTACATCGGGAAATGCGGGTTTGTAAAGAGAAAACAATTTTTATATGTCGGGAAAACTGTAAACTTGCTCGGCCATCTGCATTTCGATATATTTAATCAGGAACGGTGTCGAGATGAGACTACGGCTAGTGCGGTCTAAAGATTCATTGTGTCTTGTGGGCGATACAAAGAATGGTCAATGCGGCTTAAAGATTCTCGAGGCATCGCTTCTCGTTTGTTGTAACGATTTGATTTGACGAGCCGCATATCTCGCTCACGCCCTTCCCTTCGTCTATCGTACGCACACACGTTAGACTTCAATATACGATCTAGAAGTCTTCGTTGACTGAGTACGCGTCGCCTTACCCCGACAATTGCGTATGATATTATAATCGCGTTGTGTGCGTAGTCTAGCTATCGTAATTTTGGTAATGGGTTTTGCGTTGACCGGTCTTAGTTAGTCGGTGCGAAACAGCCGAGCGTACCACCTGCTCCAATGTATTGTAACCGGAGTCGCATCGATATTCCAAATAAAAATTGTCAAATATCTTTGTTAATTGTAAACCTATATATATCCTGCGTTGGTGCATCATAGAAAACCGCTCATTCCATTACTCCGAAGAAAACATCAGCGATTCATTGGCTGAGGGATTATACATATATACTAAATCTCTTGTATTCGAATTTATTGGAATCATTTACCGGAATCAATACAAATTCCACCCGATAAAGAATTGAATCGACGCTTGTTCATCTGCAAATTCAACGTAACACTTTAACGCAACGGTAATTCAGTCGTCCATCGTCTTGATAACGAACAAAGTCCGAAGGAAGCGACGCATCGTCCATCCCGTCGAGATCGATAATATTATTGCTTATTTTCATTCAATAATTAAATATGTCATCGCCGGTCCAAGGTTCGACTCTGTTTGTGTTCAGTCTTTTCCTCTCGAGCCCCAGATTGAATAAACACAAACAAATATAATAAGAAAGTATAAGAATAATAAATTTATTACATCGTAGAACAAAAACAGCTCCTGGTGTACTGCTCTCGCATGCTAGAACTCTAGCAAAATCTACGGCTAAATATCCTCCTACGAGGGTCGAGCTAAAGGCCGTTTCAATGCACTCCCGTGTTCATGGAGAGACTATCGATAATATCGTATTAGGTCAATTGCCGGAGCGTATAATTATCGGTTTTGTCGATAACAAAGAGTTTAACGGCGACTTCAGTATGAATTAATTCAATTTCCAGAATTACAAGATGAATTATGTCTCGTTGTATGTACCAGGTCTATAAATATGAAACCGGAATTTGCCCATAGATGGCCCTAGCTGTCAATGTAGTTACCGTCAAACCGCATCATTGGCACCATTTCCTAGTTGACATCTCTGACAAAGATTTTCAACTTACAACAATACAAGTTTCATACAACAGCCTAGTTTGTAATAGCGTTAAACATGTCGAATTTTGTGCCTGGAAACTACGATTTGCGGACAGCATTGATTTTCTGTTACCATTTGAAGAAAACTGGTGCAGAATCGCATCGAATGCTTGTCGAAGCTTACGGTGAGCATGCTCTTGGTAAATCACAGTGCTTTGAATGGTTTAAAAAATTAAAAAGTGGCAATTTTGACGTGTGAAACGAAGAACGTGGAAGACCACCGAAAAAGTTTGAAGACAGCGAATTGCAAGCATCGTTGGATGAGGATGACGCTCAAACGCATCAACAACTCGCCGATCAATTAAATGTGACACAAGAAGCCGTCTCCACACGTTTAAAAGCCATGGGAAAGATCCAGAAGATGGGAAAATGGGTTCCACATGAACTGAATGAAAGACAGCAGGAAAACCAAAAAACAACTTGCGAAATGCTGCTCGCCAGGTACAAAAGAGAGTGATTTCTCCATCGAATTTCGACTGGCGATGAAAAGTGGATATATTTTGAGAATCCTAAGCGTAAAAGATCATAGGTAACTCCAGGCGAACTATCGACATCGACTGAAGGCCAAATCGCTATGGACGGAAGACAACACTCTGTGTTTGGTGGGA
This sequence comes from Cylloceria caligata, assembly GCA_963942595.1. Lineage (NCBI taxonomy): Eukaryota > Metazoa > Arthropoda > Insecta > Hymenoptera > Ichneumonidae > Cylloceria > Cylloceria caligata. The sequence goes on from OZ012710.1 coordinate 25,838,429, forward strand.
TCCGAAGAGTGTGATCTATTATGAGCTGCTAGAACCTGGCGAAACCGTTAATACTGAATGCTACCGACAACAAATTATCGATTTGAATCAAGGTTTGCGTGAAAAACGACCAGAATATCAAAAAAGGCAACACAAAGTGATTTTGCTTCATTGAGAAACGATTGAGGCGTTTAGTTGGGAAATACTTTCGCATACGGCTTACTCACCAGACTTGGCTCCGTCCGATTACTACTTATTTGCATCGATGGGACACGCACTTGCTGAGCAGCGCTTTACTTCTTACGAAAATGTACGAAAATGGCTCGATGACTGGTTTGCCTCAAAAGAGCAACAGTTTTTTTGGCGTGGCATCCAGAAATTGTCAGACAGGTGGGAAAAATGTATAGCTAGCGATAGGCAATACTTCGAATAAAATATGTTTTATCATTTTCATATAATAAACGTGTATTTTCTATACAAAAATTCCGGTTTCATATTTATAGACCTGGTAGATGATACTCAAATACCTTCGAAGCCGTTACAACCTGATTTCACGAAAAATCAACTGTATGTGGATGCTTTTCAAACGTTGTTTTCGGGAACTGGAATACATTTTTTGAAAGATGGTAATTCGATCGATCGCGATAATTATCACGATCGATACAGTCTGTTTGCTTTTGATTTGACACCCGATGTTTCGGCGAACAACAATTCACATTGGAATTTAAAAAAGTACGGTAGTGTGAGAATAGAGGTGCGATTTGAGGATACACTTGCTTCAACGGCAAATTGTGTTGTCTACGCAGAATATGAAAATGTCCTTGAAATCGATGCCTCTCGGCAGATAATGGTGGATTTTACCGGATAAGTGAAAAATGTGCTAATATCGGAATAAAATTGTTTTGTGTTAGGAGACGTAGAAGCGTCTTTGTGGGTAACTAATCAGTCGAACTTGAGCATCTGTAAAGGACGTGAAAATGGATATCGTCGTGGATATACACGGAATGCGCGGTAAAGACTCGGAATTTATTCCGAAAGAAATTGCCGTGGTAGCAGTGGATAGACCGTGCTCTGCTCATTGGATCATCGCACCACCGTGTCACTTTGCCGAATTACCACAGCATTCGAGAAGCCAGAATAATTTTCACTCGAAATATTTTCAATGTCTTAAATGGTACGAGGGCGATGTGAGCTGTAATCAAGCATATGCAAACTTGCTTGAAATTTCACGAAAATCAAGACGTACATTTATGCCGAAATCTTTGCGAAAATGCTTCAGACACGCTATGATAAATGATACAGCGTCTTCGCATTGTGCAATGCGTCAGGCTTTCCAAATTAAAAATTCACTTCGCAAGCACCCGTTTAAAGGAGAATCATACATGGATGTTTGGTCGGCAGACGAAGCGGAAGAGAGTAAGAAAGAGGAGAATTCTTCACCATGTAGTCGTGACACGATCGACGATGCTGTGAAAGAAATGTTGCATACATACGTTTATCAAAGCGTATATGTCATCATTTAATCATTGTCTATTTGTTCAGCATGAAAACTAGACAAATCTACGAGAGTCTGCAGTATCTACCACTATCAACCGTTGCAGTTTACCCAGCTGTCAGAATTTCTCATGTATGGCCGTTACCAGCCAGATTCGTAGTTAACACGGATAACTATGACGGACCTGGAGAGCATTGGATCGCCATGTACGTTAACCATCATAGAAAAGGAATGTACTTTGATAGCTACGGGCTACCACCGATTATACCGCAACATCTCGCACGGCTACGAAGAAACTGCAAGTTCTATTGGTACGGCCTCAAGCAGCTACAGAGTAATACATCGGATGTGTGTGAACAATTTTGTATCGTATTTCTACATCTTATGTGGCGCGGCTTCACCATGTCGCGATTTAATAATCTCTTTAGCGATAATGTAATGAAAAACGATAGAATAGTACGTAAATATTACAATGCTTTGACCTCTCGACGATCGAACAGTAATAAAAATTAATTAAACGGTGGAGGAATCTCCGAGCATAGATTACCGTGTTTGCAGGGATGTTGCATGCGACGGAAAATATGTGTAAAGTGATTAAAATAAAATATTGATCAATTAAACATAAATACATCGTCTTACTGTGTCTTTTATATTATAATTGTATATCAATTATATACAGGTTTCTCGCGGCACGGTATCATATTCTGCGCCATTTACTGCAGAGCAAGCGCTTCGCGAGGGGCACAGCGCAAAGCGGTACGCACGTGCAAAACCACTGTCGCTGCATTCAGAGCGCTGGATACCTAGTTATGATGCTGAGGGGAAGTTTGTTATCTTCAAACCCTGTGATACTAACGGGCATCATCCTGAGCATTCAGTCTGTCTTCAACTTCGTGATCGCCCAGTTAAAAACGTATTTTTCGCAATGTATCCTCGTTAAGACGCTAGCGGGTGTTCGGGGTCCTCGGCGCCGAATTAGACATTGCATACGGTGGAAGCGACGTGGACGAGGGCTTCGAGGACCCCGAGCTTCCTGAAGCAGACGATGCTCGGTTATGAAAGTGTCCACGCGCGCGCGCGCGCGTGTGTGTGTGTGTGTGTGCGTGCGTGCGTGCGTGCGTGCGTGCGTGCGTCCGTGCGTGCGTGCGTGCGTGCGTGCGTGCGTCCATGCGTGCGTGCGTGCGTGCGTGCGTGCGTGCGTGCGTGCGTGCGTGCGTGCGTGCGTGCGTGCGTGCGTGCGTGCGTGCGTGCGTGCGTGCGTGCGTGCGTGCGTGCGTGCGTGCGTGCGTGCGTGCGTGCGTGCGTGCGTGCGTGCGTGCGTGCGTGCGTGCGTGCGTGCGTGCGTGCGTGCGTGCGTGCGTGCGTGCGTGCGTGCGTGCGTGCGTGCGTGCGTGCGTGCGTGCGTGCGTGCGTGCGTGCGTGCGTGCGTGTAAGAGAGAGAGTGAGTGAGATAGTGAGACATAGGAGTTTAAAATCGCCGTCGTAGGAAGGTGGATGCCAACAACAACAGAGGTAAGTACCTATTTTTATTCCTTTTTTCAAGTATGTGTACACCTTTGCTCTATCCTGCTCTTCTCTCTACTCTTCCTTGTTCATCAGAGTACCCACACCACCTCACTACCATCTCCACGTTACCGACACTGGTTAAGCACAGTGGGTAGCGCGGTGGTGGAAAAGTGGGGTGGTGGGGGTAGCCTCGTGATGGGGGAGGGAGTGAGGATAGGAGTGGGATGTAGCAAAGTTGTACACATACTAATTCCACATCTTCGTATTTTTTTAACGGCTTTCCACGTTCCTTGTCTGCAACATCGAAGTCACCACCTTTGAAACGCCGAAACCATCGTTCACACGTATCTTGCGATGAAGTATATTCACCAGAAGCTTCTCGAAGTAATCGGTATAATTCAGCAGCAGTTTTCTTCAAATAAAACCGAAAAATTAATGCTGTCCGCGAATGCTCTTTGTTCGGTATAAATTTCGACATATAGAACACAACTACACAACACTATGCGCACACTTTTCGAATATAACACTCGTGCGCATCTGATACTTGTTGATGACACAAAAAAGGGCGCAGTGTCAAATCTTTATATCACAAACTGCATTCGTTCGCCATCTGTTGTCTGAAATCCGCATTTCATACTTGTACAGCTGGTAATCAATACATTATTGAAACTGTTATGCCGCGGAATATTTGACAAAATTCCATTAATTTATTTCGACATTATTCCACCTTCGCTCGGTCGCGAGGCTGTTCACTCGCGAAGTAGAAAGAATGTGCTGATATTCGAAGCGAGTCGCGATCAACGACCGCGCTCAGTGCAATTTATCACGTTCGTCGAAGGTAGTTAGTAACTACTTTATTGAAATCAGTCTAAATTTTTACATCAACCTGAACGGTTGATCCAGGGTCGACTCGCCTAAAATATTAAAGTCTAAAGGTAGATTCGAACATGATGGGTTAGTTTCTCGTCGGTAGCTTTAGAAAAGCAAAGGAACAATTTGTGCTTAAATTCCTTTTCATGTCTTGTAATAAATGACAGAAAGTGGCTGTTATTAATAATAAACGCCTAATTTACTCCTTAATCGCAAATTCACGTCTTTATCTCATTAACACGAGATTCATCTCCATATCCGTGAACGATCCTAAATAATATCTTTTTTAAACATTATACCGGTGACGATAATATTTTATTTACGTGTTACCAGCATAACATTTTGGTGGCAGCTGTGGGATCCTACTGAAGTGATTATGATACGCAGTTACGCGAATAAAAGTGACATTAGGCAACGTAGAGTTCATGAACAGTGATAATAAAGTGACAACTATGACTCGTGCGAAGGACACTAGTGTAGTACATAAAAACTCTGTTAATCTGACGCGAAGTCGTGCAGTGAACAACCGGTGCAGTTAGACACAGCTGTAAAAATGTTGAACGTTCGGAATGACGGTGATAAGTCAAGGTGCGGATGATAACGCACAAGTGTGCAAGCAAGTGCTCGCGAGATTGAACTTGTGAGGAAGCCGTCGCGCAACAGTTGACGACACACCAAAGGACGAGCCCAGAAACAACCGAATCAACGGATCAACGACGCCGGGAAGGACGTCAACGATAAACCACAGAGGGGAGCTACACGACGACAGGTCAACAATACCCAAGGAACAATACCTTAGAAAGGATCGTCTGCAAGACCATCATACTGGCAGTAGCGGTTGTACACATACAACTACATACAGTATAGTAAATACCGAATCCAGTTAGGTCTTGCTTGATTGGGAAAAATCTCAATTTAAACAGGAAAATATTCGGCTAATGAAAAGAGGGAATATTTTTAAAGTAGAGCCAACCGCGTAAGTCGCCACATGCCGGAAAATAGTAACGTGAGACCGAAACGTAGGGGAAACTCGCTAGATCTTTGAGAAATGAAGCATAAGACCATTCTCTTGGTGACTCAGCTCAAGTCCGAGATAGAGGCCCTGTACGGGAAGCAGAAGTCACCGACTGCTCTACAGATCGAGTTTAACTCCCTCCGGCAAAGTCAAGGGAAAGATATAGCGTATACATTGCAATGGCGGAACGAATCACCGACGATATTATATTATATGATAGATAAGCTCAGCGAAGATCGGAAGCGGAGATGCGAACTATCGAAAGTATAAGGCGGAGGAGTGCTCAGGCCAACTTCAAAAATGGACTGCATGGGCAGGTCCAAATCCTGGCGAGGTCATGCAATTACACCACTCTCCATGAGTCAGTAACACCCTTGTCAAGCTAGCAGACGAAAGTTCTGAAAATGGATTTGCGATATACCTAAATAAGGTGCTTTTTAGGTGCTAATTTGGTGATAAGTTTATAATTTTAGTGCTCCTTCAATTTATCCAGTAATGCAATTTTAAAAACCCTCTGCTAGCTTTGCACTAGCGAGCACTAAAATCAGGCAATTCATTTATCAAAAGCACCTAAATCGTACGATATATACGTGCAAGGACAGGGCGATATTATTCTTATTTAAAGTATTTCACTTTAACGACAAGTTTGCCTGATGAAAGGGTGGGTTTTGCAGCCACGGGGGTGAAGCACCAAAATCAGGCGATGCATTTATCGAAAGCACCTAAATCGTACGATATATAAAGGGTGGTTAAATTGTAAGGGCCGATGTTGAATGTGAACCACACCTAAACGTCAAGTTTTTTTCTGCATTTCATTTGACATTTCTCAATTTCAGACTAACTCAATTTGAACCATGGAAAGATACACAATCGAGCAACGCGTTAAAGTTATTCAGGCTTATTATGAAAATGGGCGTTCAAATCAAAATGCATATCGTGCACTTCGTGATTTTTTCGGTCAATTTAATCGTCCAAATGTGCGTACAATCGGAAAAATCGTGCAAAAATTTAAGCAAACCGGGTCTGTAGGAGATATTAAAACACCAGTGCATGCTCGTACAGCTCGTACTGCAGAAAATATTGCTGCTGTTCGCGATAGTGTGGCTGAAGAGCCGTCCACCTCAACTCGTCGTCGTGCCCAACAATTGCACCTCTCACGCTCGTCGTTGATGAACATTATGCATAAAGACTTGCATTTACACGCTTATAAGGTGCAATTGACTCAAGAACTAAAGCCTCTTGACCATTCCAAACGTCGTCAATGGTCAGAATGGTGGCAAGAAATGGCAACAGTGGATGATCAATTTTCGAAGAAAATCATCTTCAGTGATGAGGCACATTTTCACCTCAGTGGATTCGTCAATAAGCAGAATTGCCGCATTTGGGCGAATCATAATCCAAGAGTGATTGTCGAAAAACCAATGCACCCACAAAGAGTGACTGTTTGGTGCGGTTTATGGGCTGGCGGCATCATCGGGCCGTATTTTTTCCAAAATGAGGCCGGTCAGGCAGTTACTGTGAAGGACAGGGCGATATTGTCTTTCTAAAAAATATTTCACTTTAACGACAAGTTTGCCTGACGAGAGGGTGGGTTTTGCGGCCACGGGGGTGGAGCACTAAAATCGAGTGTATTGTATTTCCAATGTACCTGATTCGTTCAACATGATGTCACATCATAAATCCGGCTATTTTATTAATTTTACATTTTTACGGATTTTTTATTTAAAATAAATTCAATTTAATTGAAAAATAATATTTCCGGGTGGATTTCGGGGTAAAATTTTATATTGTTGTAAAGCACTTAAAAAGCACTTAATTCCTGGCAAAGGACATTTGGCGATAATGCAAACCCTGAAAAACCCTTTGCTAGCTTGATATCAAGCTAGCCGCGTGGTTGTAGTTGCGCCATCTGCCTTATAAATACTACCGAGCATGTGATGGAGTTGCAACACCCTGAAGCGACACTTCATCCGCTGGAGATAGCAGCAGTGTGTTACGCGGCCGAGGCGGAACGAAGTATGCGCCGTAAGGGCTAAGAAGGAGGCCGACCGCGTCGCACGACTAGCTAAAGAGCCCGACACGGCGTATCTCAATGCGGAAGAGCGCAACGCGCTGGAGGAAATCACAAGTGAATACGAGCATGTATTTCACCTGCCTGGCAATGAGTTGCTATGCACACACATGGTGGAGCACCAGATACCCTTCAGGGAAGGAGTGCAGCCTATAAAGGTACATCCATACCGACTGACAGAGAACCGGAAAAGAGAGGTGGAGAAGCAGACGGACCAAATGCTCGTTGAAGGAATTATCTAGCCTAGCAGAAGCCAGTGGAACGTACCGTTATTGGATGTGGTAAAAAAAATTGATCCATCCGGAGTGAGGAAAATGCGAGTTGTAGTCGGCTTTTGAAAGTTAAACGAAGTCACGATCGGAGACTCGTAGCCACTGACCAATATTACTGAAATATTGGACCAGTTGGAAAGGGCTCGATACTACGCAACCTTGGATCTCGCTTCAGAATTTCATCAAATCCCGATAATGCAGGAGGACAGGAAAAAACAGCATTTTTCACTCCGCAGGGGCATTTCGAATACAATCAAATGCCGTTCGGGTTAAAGAATGCGCTGCCAACCTTCCAACGGCTGATAAACTCGGCTCTAACCAGACTCTAGGGAGTAAAGCGCTATTTATGGTATATATACCTCGACGATATAGTAATACATGGCAAAACCTTTAAGGAACACAACGACAGGTTGCGGGAACTACTGCAGCGACTGAGAGAAGCCAAAATGGCAGTAGAACCCAGCAAGTGCCAATTCCTGCGCAAAGAAACGCAATACCTCGGTCATATTATCTCTGAGGAAGGGGTTTGCGAAGATTCCAAAAAACTGGAAGCGGTCGAGGAATTTCCTGTACCAAAGAAAGTAAAAGTTCAATCCTTCCTTAGATTGGCTGGGTACTACAAGAAATTCATGAAGGATTTCTCGAAGACCACCAAACCACTCACGGATTTAACACGGAAAGGAGTTAAATTTGAGTGGACAGCAGTAAGGGACGCCGTCTTTGAAGAACTGAAAACGACAATAACCACAGCACCGGTATTACAATATCCAAATTTCGAGAAACGTTTGTAGTTCCTACTGTGGCTTCCGACAGTGCCATTGGAGCGATACTATCGCAGGGCAAGGTCGGGGACGATCTACCCATATGTTACGTGATGTCGCACGATGTCGAAAGCAGAGCAAAACTACACGACGGAAGACGAGCTACTCGCAATAATCTGGGCTCTCGCACAGTTCTGTCCTTGTATACCATATGGTACACGGTTCAAGGTAGTAACCGTTCATCAGCCCCTCACTTGGTTGTTCAGAGTGTAATAATTTATGTTTTTTTTTTGTTTTGTTAAAGATTAATTATTTAATAATCAATTCAATGTTCATTACGAATTGAATTTACACAGTAAATTTTCATCATATGTGTACGAATTAAAATAAATTAATGCATTCAAGGAGAAGGAACACACTTAATTGAAAATTCCAATACTAACCTCGCACCATTCAAAATAATACAACATACATCGTCTGAAAAATGCAGATTCAATACACCTCGAAACATATACAGGGTGCGCCGTTTTTTATGTCGGTATGTAAACATTGAATAACTTTTACATTTATCAACCGATTGACTTGAGTAAACATGTTTTTGAAACGTCAATTCAGTACAATATTGCCGACAGACCGTCCACGTCGATTGGAATACGGCCAAACAGTCGCTCGAATGGTTGACACTGAACCTGATTTTTGGAAGCAAATTTTGATGAGCGAGGAGGCCCATTTCACACTCTCTGGCGCCGTTAACAAGCAAAATTGCCGCATTTGGGGAATGGAGAATCCACACGAGATCCATGAAACACCATTGCATGACCAAAAAGTGACTGTTTGGGCCGGCGTTTGTGTTAAAACCATCATTGGGCCATTTTTCTTTAGAGAAGGCGAAACAGTTGATGGGAATCGATATCAGTGGATATTTGCTCATTATGTCTGCCAACAAATGTGTGAAGAAGGCAGGATGGTTACTGGTTTCAACAAGACGGTGCGCCATGCCACACTGCAAATCAAATAATGCAGTAACTGCAACGAAAATTCCCTGGACGTGTGATGTCCAAAAATGGCAACATTTTTTAAGAAAGCGCAGCAAAAAGGGCACATTTTGCTTTGGCCCATAAAGGCGGCTACTTGATTGATGTTGTATTCAAAAACTAGTCCAAAGAAATTGTAAAGGACCAAATTAAATAAAATACCTCATTAGTATATGGCAATCGGTTGTTTTTTTTTTAAAGTGATTCAATATTTACATACCGACATAAAAAATGGCGCACCCTGTACAAATGCGAATCATAAATCCATAGCTATTCTTCAGAATAATACACGAATTAAACACACAGAGTACCACGCAAATCTCATATCATCATCATTATACGCAAATCTTTATATCATCATCATTATATGCAAAACAAACATGAATCCTACATATTCTCTTTTCGGCAAGAGTCGGAAAACAGTGAATTAGAAATATAAATATGTAGCTATTTGCGGCAAGCAATCCAACGAATCACAATAATAGCACTCACTGGTAACCATTATACTCCAAAAGGTACCAGATACATAAAAATGAACAATTATCATAGACATGAATGTAACGAGGATTTCACACAAGGTTTTGCTTCGCTCAATTGAATTAAGTCGAGTAAATATTCGAACAAATTCTCAACGATTAAATAGAAAATAACATAATATGAGACAGGAACGTAGAATAATCCGATCACGCAATATAACAATATCGTTCAAAAGTGTTAACTTATCTTGGTAGCACGTTGTTTACATTCTACGATGCTTAGGTGATGGAAGCAGACAGCGGGGGTACGCTCGAGCGGTGTCGAACGGCCCGGTACGTATCCGTAACCAATGATCAGTGGTAGGCTCGCAGAATATTCAAATTTCCTCGGAGTTTGAATTATTTCCTTCGTCCACACATTGAATTATTTAATTCAATGTCAACTCTTACGTGATGCCGTTATTTTAATGTTTCGAAAGTTGGCCCAGCTACCCTGTGTGACCGCCGATATTCAGTATATTGTAATACAGATATTTGCATCTACATTTATGTGCCGTATATGTAATATAGTATAAAAAATGTTCATACCTTTTATTTCCTCTCACGCACACTATCTTTTTTCTGCACATTTAATTTATTTCTTAGCCCTAATTATCGAGATGTTGAGGGCACTCTTCTTGTGTATATGTTGTGAAAGACGTACTAATATGTTACTCGCGATAAAGTACTTGAGTGACTGGGGTGAGTCTCACGTCACGGCGCTAGATAATCTCGCAAGTAGCACGGACACTTACCGGCTAGATCTCGCATTTGTGTGGCTCCCTCATGCGAGTTCGTATTATCGATATATAATACAATATATATATTTATCAAATTTATTTAATTCAATCTACGAATGGTCAGTTACCGGTCGTACACGCGAGGTGGTAACGTCATATTACAAGAGTGAAGGATCCCGGATCGAGACTCATGCGCTGAAAAATTAAATTCTCCGACCATGACGTCGGGTACAAAGCCGGAAAAAGAAATACAAATGTATACGCTCTGAGTCACATATGCGCGACTACATGAGCGCAAGTGAGACAGGAAGAAAAGTCCCACAAGAAAAAAACGGATTGCGCGCTCGGGTATACAAACGGCAGCACAACCACCCACGTTGCAGCGGATTCGAACCAAGTATGCCTGGCCCGGCATAAGGAAGGATCTGTAATAATATACCACGGCCTGCGAAACCTGTCAGAAAAATAAATTGAGGGAAAGGGAAACCACCCCAATGGTCCGTGCGGACACGCTGACACGATCGTTCGAAAAGGTAGCGGTAAACATTGTAGGACTGCTAATAGAAACGTCTGCAGGGAACATGTACATACTCACGTTCCAAGGCGCTCTCATGAAGTGCAGTATCGGTGTGCCAGTACCAAATCAGGAAGCACCGACGGTCGCCATAGTCTTAGTAGACGGAATTATTTGTCGGTATGGAACACTGGAAAAACTACTACCCAACCAGGGTACGAACTTCCTCAGTGCCACCTTCGACGAAGTATGCCGCCTATAACGCAAAAAAACATTCAAACCCCAGCATACCACTTACGAAGGCCATTTGAAAAGTTGCCGGCCTCATGAACTTAAAGTAACTGTAGAAAAAAAATTTCTTTTACCGTCCAATAGATGGCCTTGACATATGTGAACCGTTAAAATTTCAAGTCATATTGATCATTACTTTGTCTATGGCACTCTTCGAGAAAAGAGAAAAAGACTCAAGAAATAAAAGATGAGTTAGACTCTGTATACGGTGAAGCCTCCCCTTCATTAACAACGGTCAATCATTGGGTGGCCGAGTACAAACATGATCGTACGAGCATTTTAGCCGAGGAATGTTCCGGGCGTCCGAAAAACGCTACAACTGATGAAATGGTCGATTAAGTGCATCAAACTGTGATGGAAGATCGTCGATTGACTGTTAAGGATATTCCTGAGGCTTGTGGGATATCATTTGAACGGATGGACAAGATTTTACATCAAGGTTTGCATATGAGAAAATTATCCGCGCCCACGGTGCCGCACTAGTTGACGATCGACCGAAAGCGCATACGGACGGACATGTCGCCCGAATGTCTTAACCTGTATAAAAAAAATCTAGCTGAATTTTTGCGGCGAATGACAACCATCGATCAAACCTGAGTACACCACCATATGCCTGAGACCAAGGAACAATCAATACAGTGGATTGCGGTGGCGGAACCAACTTCGAAGAAGGTAAAAGTCGTTCTCTCTGCAGGAAAAGTGATGGTGACAGTTTTTTCAGATAACCGTGGAATATCTCTTATCACTTACCTTGCAAAGGGTAAAACAGTTAACGGACAGTACTAAAACGTCCGCATTTGGCCAAGAAAAAATCCTGTTTCACCAGGATAACGCTCGGATTCATACGTGCATGGTCGCAATGTCAAAATTAAACAAATTGAAGTTTGAATTGCTTCCGCGCCCACTCTATTCCCCAGACATAGATCCCAGCGACTTTTTCCTGTTTCGTAATTTGACTAAATTTCTCGGGGGGGGGGGGGAATATAAGTCAAAAGCTCAGGCGGGAAACGCTGTAAACCAGTATTTTCCAGGTTTAGGCAATCAATTTTTTTTGACGGTTTAAAAGGATGTAAGAAACGTCGGACCAAATGTATCGAGTTGCAGGGAGACTACGTCCACAAATAAATTTTGTTTTGCTTCGAAATATGTGTTTTTCTTAAAAAGACCGGAAACTTTTTAAATAGCCCTCATACAATCGAACGGCACGCTGAAATGATCGCACAGAACCGTCGCAGAATACCTGAAAAATTACGTAAACGAGTATTAAGGAAATTGGGACGTATGGTTACCATGCGCAATGTTTACATACAACTCCACGCCGCACACAGAGACCGGATACGCTGGTGTTTGGAAGCAGCCCGCACTTACCGATTACTGTCCGGTGAGAGCCTCGGTGTACCTACGCTTAGGACAACTACGCTCACGAGTTGAGGGAACAATTATATGCCTCGTGGAGCGTCGCGCGTGATAATCTCCGCGAAGCAAAAGAGAAATCAAAAGTAACATACGACCACGCCGAGAACGGAGAATACCACGAGGGCGACCTAGTGTTCCTGCACGACGAAACAGTATATCGCGGCCGGTCAGCCAAGCTAACCCTTAAGTGGACCGAGCCGTACACGGTCGCGGAGAAGCGCTCCCCTGTTACTTACTTTGTCCAGAAAGGACGAAAAAGGCAGCCGTTGCATGCAAATTGGCTGAAGCTCTTTGTCGAGCATTAAGCGTAATAGAAAAGAAATACAAATATATATGTATAACGAATATAAGTAAACTATCTAATAACATAAAATAACATAAATACTTAAAATAAGTGTGGGAAGAGAGCTCTGCAGAGTGTACGGTGTGGAACTTCAATAAAAATGCAAAAGTTCAAAAACCTTCCACTATAATCGTCGGAAAAATTCCAATACGAATCAGAAAACCAAATATAAAAGCATGTTCATCGGGGGAAAACGCCCCCAAGCAAGTGCAATGGCCTAGCCGCCGAGAAAGCTCACATGCTACCTCACCAACGCGCTACCGCACCTGCAGCCCGGCAGCATCTTTCCAGTCACAATAGATCACAGTCAGTTTCGATAACCTGGAGTATCGTTCGAGTAGATACTACCTCGTCACCTTAATTATAGCCGTTATTAAAGTCGTATGACATGGAGTTGTTGGTTTTGCTTCAAGTATGACTTCGATGAAATGTCGACCGACGATATAGGCCATTGATGTTGTTGACCGGTTAGCCACGCCGGACCAGTCCACGCGAGGGGATGAGAAATCAAATCCGAAATAGCGATGCCTCAGAAGACGCAGTCCGCTGGGTTTTTCTTACCGTTGATGTGCCACCATTGTCCTTGAGGTAAATTTGTTTGTATTTTTGGAATCCGATTTTTAATCAATCCTTCCATCTCGATAGATAGCTAGTGACCCACGCGAGAGCCACCAAGGAGTCAGTACAGACTAGAGTTGTAGATTCTCCACCTCTAAAATCCTCTGTGCATAGGCCATCAGTTGTGACAGAATAAATGCAGCTTTAAGCTCCAACCGAGGGATTGTAAGCTATTTGATTAGTGCGATTTTTGTTTTTGCACAGATAAGCGAAACTGTCGTGGGACGACCTTGATGTTTGATCCTTAGATACTCGGCTACACTCATAGCGAGTGTCGATGCGTCCGAATATCCATGAAGCTGCTGTACTGTATCCGAAGGGGAGATTTGTAGCAAGCGTGGAATAATCACCCTATCGATAAATAGCTCCTTGCGAAATTCTTGCGATCGGTCAACTACAGCCGATAGGAGTGAGTCATTTAAGAAAGCTCGAATCTTCTAGCTAAAAGCCACTCTAGGACAATTCTTCGGTTCGGTCGACAAGGTGCTGAAAGACGGTCTTAACATCTCAACATCAGATCCTATATATCGGTGACTGTCGTGGATAATCAAGGGATTCTTTGGATTGGAGGTCGATTCAAATTCTCGAATCTCAATCCCAAGGAAAAACAACCGGCAAACTTGCCATGAGTTTCATGGATCACGACGCTCATCATCGCGGATGCACACAGACATTTCACGGCGGAACACAATTTACACTCGCATATCTTTGTCAGAGACATTGGGTAATCGGAGAACGATCGTCGGTAGGCTCTCGCATATATAAACACGTGGCGTGCACTCGGCAACATGGAGAATGGGCAAGTCAGCTGAGGGCGCAACTGCCCGCATCAAGGATCACCCCATCTCGTTCATTTCTACAGACCTGTGTGGACTATGCTGGTCCATTCACAGTGCAATCGTGGAGACGGAGAGCGGCCGAATCATACAAAGTATATATCGCAGGCTTTGTATGCTTTTCTACCTCGGCGATTTATCTTGAGCTCATTACGGATTATATATCGGATGCATTTGTCGCTGCATAAAAACGGTTCAACGGTCGATACGATATCTATGCGACACCTCAGAGCGACCGAGGCAGAACGCTTGTAGGAGCGAATAAACAACTAAGGCAACTCGATCAAGCTTCGACGGAGAATAAACATCTAATGGCTTCTCTCGCTTCCCACGGCACAAAATGGATCTTCAATCCAGCTGCGTCTCTAAACTTCTGTGCCCGTTATCGGATGATCCGGATGACTCATCGGCTTTGACCCCCGGTCAATTTCTCATCGGGGAGTCTCTTATTAAGGTTCCATACCAGACTGTCAAACGGATAACCTCAGACGGATAACGAGGCGAAGCAATAGTTTTTTCATCGAGCGAATATTGGTTAAAGATCGTGATCATCTCGAATTGTTTCAAGAACTGGTCCCACAAACGAGTTCCGTGCTATGTATTCGTTTTTAATCGTTCCCATTTTTCTTGAATGATGGAGCAAGAGGGAGCCACGGACTCTACGTTTGGAACGATTGTCGTGCGATATTCATGATAGTTTTCGATTGAGAGGTTAGGACGCATCGGTGCTTCGTTATTCAGCCATTGCGATTGTTGGGGAAAACCATCTCAGTCGTAAAACACGAAAGAAAGCGATAGTAAAATCTGAAAGGGCATTATTTGTATTTATGGTGGACGTTCCAACGCTGATATCTGCCATGACGTTGCGTGCTGCCTCTTGAGCGGCGTCTCTAGCGGCGATTGAAGCGACCTCTCTTTTCAATCCTGTTCAGTCTTACACCAAACAGAGGGTGAGAGACACCCCCGCAAGAAAAACACTGCGAGATAGCATCCGGGATAGAGTCCAGTCAGTCCAGCATAAATCTATGTTCCACTCTCGATCGGTACACGAGCAGTAGAAGTCAGTAAAACTATTCTGCTGAATTCTACACATTCAATATGACGCATGTACGGTTGAAGCTGTATACAGCTGCGCCAAAACTCTTTTACCAAACCAACATTTCGTGAACGGTTGGGTTGTGTACAGTCGCACCATAACACGGTTTCGCCATGTACGGTTGCGCCACAACGGAATTATCCTGTGTCAAGTTGCATCATGGGATAATTCGTATATGTACATTGGTGATGTGTTAAGTTTTACTTGTCGAGTGTTTATGTATCGAGTTATTCGGTATCATGTTGGTGGTGTGTCGAGTTTTTATGTCTCAAGTTTTAATATAGAATAATTTTTCTCTGTCCAATTGTGCCGTGGACGAGTGTTTCCGTGTCAAAATGTCGATGTGTCGAGTTTTTTTGTATCGAATTGTAGGTGTGTATCGTTGAATGGGTTCAATAGCGAGCGTACCGTTGAGTATGTTTACGGTTGGGTTTTGTGGAAACGAGGCACTGCCGTCATCAGGTGCCGTTTTCACGCCCTAGTGCACGCATTTTTTTGTTATTTTTTTTTAGTAACGAAATTAAGATAAGTATAACATTAACTGTTCGAAATTTCCATACTTACACATGAAAATATACATTGATGTTGATTATTTAAGTATACTGATTACACGTATACTGATTTTCATATATTTCGAGACACAGAGCCAACTGACTCTCTCGAAGAGCAACAACGAAAGGACGAAGGAATTCAAAAGCCGCGGTAAAATTTACATCTCTCGTACATTCTATACAGGGTGCGTCATCTTTTATGTCGGTATGTAAACATTGAATAACTATAAAACAAACAACCGATTTCCATATATAAGGTATTTTTATTTTATTTAATCATTTACAATTTACAATTTATTTGGACCAGTTTTTGAATACAACATCAATCAAGTGGCCGCATTTATTGGCCAAAGCAGAATGTGCCCTTTTTGCTGCGTTTTCCATCACTTTTTCGAGTATCTCGGGCGGTATAGCGCTGATTTCGGCACGAATGTTTGCCTTGGCCTCGTCAATAGACTAAGGCTTGTTGGCGTACACTTTGCTTTTCAAATAACCCCACAAAAAGAAGTACGGAGGGGTCAATTCTGGGTGGCCAGTCAATGTCGCCATTTTTTGACATAACACGTCCAGGGAATTTTTGCTGCAGAAACTGTATTGTTTGATTTGCAGTGTGGCATGGCGCACCATTTTGTTGAAACCAGTAACCGTCCAGACCTTTTTCACACATTTGTGGGCAGACATAATGAGCCAACATCCACCGATATCGATTCCCTTCGACTGTTTCGCCTTCTCTGGAGAAAAATAGCCCAATGATGGTTTTGGCGCAAACGTCAGCCCAAACAGATTCTCCGTTCCCCAAATGCGGCAATTTTGCTTATCAACAGTGCCAAAGAGTGTGAAATGGGCCTCGTCGGTCATCGAAATTTGCTTCCGAAAATCAGGTTCAGTGTCAACCATTCGAGCGACTGTTTGGCCGTATTCCAAGCGACGTCGACGGTCTGTGGGCTATATTCTTTGAGTCAATTGCACTTTATACGGAAACAAATATCAATCATCCTTCAAAATGCGCCGCAAAGTGGTTCCACTGACGCCAAAATGCTGAGCGCGGTGACGACACGACACATGTGGGTTCTCGGCAACACTCTCTCTTACCGCTTCAACCAGTTCATTGGAACGTCTTGGGCATTGATGAACGGCACGTGGACGATCTTCCACTGCCCCGTGCTCAACAGAATTCGACACCAAACGACGAATAGTATTATCAGACGGTGCTTGTTGGCCACGATATTTTCGACGATATGCATGTTCAGTTAACACAACTGAACGACTATTTTTAATGTACAGCGTCACTATTTCGGCACGTTGTTTCGGTGTGAATCGATTCATCAAGTCAATCGGTTGATAAATGTCAAAGTTATACAATGTTTACATACCAACATAAAAGATGGCGCACCCTGTATATACAGGGTGGCCGATTTATCTTAAGACATTGAAATATTTCGAAAACTACGCATCGGATAAAAAAAAGTTCTCAATAACATTTGTCCGCCTGGAAGGGAGTCATCTAATGATACCAAAGTCGACCCCTCACCCCTACGCCCTGGGATGGGGGTAGGGGCAACTTTGAAATCGAAAATGGGAACCCCTATTTTTTATTCCAGATTCCGATTTCCCATAAAAAAATAAGGAACTTTTATCTGAAACATTTTTTTTCGATTCGTGATGGCGCTGCAATCGAAAGCATGTATTCGTTTATCAATAAGTTAACGACTACTTTTAGCGTTACCCAGGAACAACGACGTGGACGTAGTAGTTTTTGTTCCCATCGGGGTGCTTGTTTTAGGTGAGTCCCCTTGCCTCTCACCATCGGGGTGCTTGTTTTACGTGAGTCCCCTTGCCTCTCACCATCGAGGTGCTTGTTTTAGGAGGAAGGAGGGTGGATCGAGTTTCGTATTGCTGAATAGCTTTTTGAAAAATGAAACATGTCATTTTTCTTTTTTCGATCCGATGTGTAATTTCTCGAGATATTCGCAAAAATCAGGTTTCTTGCGATTACAGCGCCATCTATCACGAATCGAACAAAAATGTTTCAGATAAAAATTACTTATTGTTTATAGTGAATCTGAATCTGGAATAAAAAATAGGGGTTTCCATTTACGATTTCAAAGTTGCCCCTACCCCCAACCCAGGGGGTAGGGATGAGGGGTCGACTTTGGTATCATTGGATGACCCCTTTCCAGGCGAACAAATTTTATTCAGAACATTTTTGATCCGATGCGTAGTTTTCGAAATATTTCAATGTCTTCAGATAAATCGGCCACCCTGTATATACAAAGTAACAAGTACAAAAACACTTGTGAAAAATTATGTAAAAACTTTATACATAAACGACCACACACACACGCACGGACGGACGCACACACGCGCGCGCTCTATTTACATATTTACAAAGTTCATATTACACAGTTGTTACGAGCCATCATCAGCATCGCTATCTTTAAAGCCAAACGGTGATGATAACCGGTGTGTAATATGGCGACGTTTAAGGCATACGACACGATCAGTTTTGTACATTGTACTGGTGATGACGTTGTGGAGGGGTGTTCTTTGAATTGATTTGAATTTTAAATTAAGCGATGTATTATTAAACGACGGCATTTCTGATTTTATAAGTTGACTTATTGAGTTAAAACTAATTGTTTGTGAGTTTTTATAATTCAAACTTATCCCCTTCACATTGCAAACAGTGTCCACCACCGTTTCGGGATACGCGGTATACGTAGCCGTATAACTATAACATTTCGGGCCGCCGGAGACGAACGAGTTGATATAAGCGTTCGGAGCCACCGATATCAACTCGTTGATCATGTCACCGAGGAGATTACGTACCGAAGGCTCCCAAGCATCATCACCATTACTCACGTAAATAACGGAGTCCGTGTCGTCATACAAAACCCGTCTGTCCAATAGTTCGAGGTAGCTGTAAAGTTTCAGACGGGCCAAGGCCGCTATAAATGCAGCGATAACCACACTAGTTAAGGGGCTAGGGACAATACCCTCGTCGCGAGATACCCAGTTCAAATATAACAAATCATAAAATCATCAATCAAATACAACAATAACTTCTCACGAGTTTGAATTATTTCCGTGCGCGTCAGGTTATCCCGCTGACCGTACTTACCCCAAAACGAATTTAAGCAAAGCTTAGCAACTGAGCGTAAGCCCTGATTACGCTTAATGTTGGTAGCGTTCAGCCGGATACCTTCCACATGCTCGTAATAATTTATATATTCCTCGCGAGACGCTTCGTCGATACAGTGTTCGAACCAACCGCTTGCTTCCCGTTTCATCTTCAAAAATGTATTTACATAAACGGCAAACAGTCCACCCTCGCGTGTATCTGGATTATACATTATTGTTTTGTACGCCCGAATCATTGAAATTTTAAAGATTTTGTAGCCCATATCTATTGCCTTCCGCACCTCATCCGTCACCCAGGTACCGGTGAAAGCCCTGTCATCAGGGTTCTCATGAATACACGAGTCTTGAACCCGAGATTCTGTACACTTACGGCACAGAGCAAATAGCAGTCTCTAATACATTCGAACAGGTAGCACGGGGTGAAAGAGGATCTTTGCTCGCTGTATCCACAAAATTTCGTATATTCGAGACCGTGAACGTTTGACGCAGGTAACTACGAGTTAAATTTTGCCGGATATCCCACCCAACTCCCGAAAATTTGTTTTTTCGCACCGTGTTCTTTTGTCCGTAAAACTTGATCAATCTTGAATTATTTATTCTTCTCCACACGCTTTTCATGAACACTCGTCAATTCTTCGGTATAAAAGAAAGCATCGATAGTTTCGTCTTCGAGATCACACAACCCATACACATACAATCCCTGCCTATGTAAAACTTTTTTGATAAGGAAAATTCCCTCACTCAAAGTTTTCTCGTAACCTTTTTCGAAGGTGTCTTCAGTTCTACTGATTCGAACGTAATCTCCGGGTTTGTATTTATACGTTGTGAAACGTTTGTTTTCACGTCGCTTTACGGCACTAATTGTCATATTGCACACCGCTGTATCGGCATTATATAGCGTTATGGCAGCCGGCGGTATTTTAATACTCGAGTGTATAGAAACCGTTAGTTGTAGTATATCGACGTAACAATGAGTATTACGATGTGTGAAGTAACGCCACATTTGCTCCCTGAGAGTGCGATTAAAACGCTCGACAATCAAGGCTTTTACATCCGGATTACGAGCAACGCTAAATTGTATGTTTGCATCTTTGAGAAATTTTTGGAGTTGACCACCGAGGAATTCTTTCCCATGGTCGGTTTGTAGTGAAACAGGTGTACGACCATCATTACGCTCGAGAATACGTTTAAATGCCTTTGACACTTCGCGCACAGTTTTGTCCTGCAAGGGTTCGACCCAGGCGTATTTGCTGACAACGTCAATTACCATAAGCGGGTAGGAGACGTTGTCGTTATAGCTACTCAATGAACGTAGATCCACGAGATCGGCCTCCCAGACATCGTCAATATTTGTAACATTGTAATACAGTCGTGGAAAGATACGGTGCACAGGTCTATGAATGGTATAACTATCCTGCTGAGTCAGTCAGTCGTACCCGGAGTCTCCTTTATGTTTGCTACTGATTAAACGCCGCGCACCACCGTATCCAGCTGAATGCGAAGGATCATAGTACACTTTTTCGAAAGTCATCTTTCACCGCTTGTTGTACAACATGTTCTAAATCTTTATCCACTTTTCAAACACTTGTATTACTTTTGTTTTCCAACGTTTTGAAGAAGTATTCCCTGGGTGTATATCGTTGCCGTCGTCGTGGTCGTCGTGATAAGTTATATTGTATCTTATGGTCATTATTCCGACTTGTCGAGTAAATTATATCTCTGTGAGAACAAGAGAGAGCGAATAATCTCTACTACCGAAAATAAAGTTTTGCGTATGAAAGTTTTTGGCACAAAGTAATCGTTGAAGTTTTGTGTTAACTATTACGTACTTCGAAATATAACATAGTTAGCCTTACTTTTTTAATGTTAAAAAATCTTTATGAATACACGTTTCAGTTTTTAAGCGTCATTAATGTTTTGCTAATTCTATGATAGATTAGTTTTTTTCTAAAGATGATATCATCCATATCTACATTTAACATTTTTGTATGTATTAGGTGTAGTATTTTTTAAAATCTTGGACGATTTTTTCCATTAAAATTTTCTAAGTTGTAAAGTACAGTAGAACTTAAATGTTTCTGGACTAGACCTTCCTAACGAGAGCAGAGGAGAAATTCGAGTTGTTCTTGAAGACGTAGTTCTTTTTCATTAGTCTTCTTACAAATTTTGCAATTGTTGTAGATGCGTAGATCCAAATCTTCGACATGGACTTCTAAAGAAATCCATGTTTATTTGTATGCCAGTGTAGATAATCTTTTGTAAACGCAGTGACCGCTTTCGTTGTAAATTTACATCTCGTACATACATACTGATACATACTCATCTACTTAGATGAGTATTTTACGGCGTTGGGACGGTCCGGAGAAAAGTCAAATAAACCCCAAAGTTAATTCAATTCGAATTCAAAGTCAACGGATCGCAGCACTAACAATACAACAAATAATTATTCCATTATCCATCTTAAGACTAATTTGAAAGGACACGGAATTTACAACTCTAACAAAGGTCTTACAAAATGTTGGTTGATTAATCTATCTAGTATTTTCTATCGTAGAAACATAAATTTTGTAATACTTACAAAGAAATCCAAAGGTGCCATTCATAAAGTTATTTCTGAATTTGAATCACAGTCAGCTTTGATTTAGAAAGATAAGTTAAGTAATGCGAGACGCTTACTAATTAATATTTGAAATAAATTACATTGCACTAACATAAACAAGACTACTAGTAAAGCCATACTTGATACTAAGATATCTTTATCTTTACTATTGTTCTAAAGTTTATTGATTACATACAAAAATCCCTTGCACTCTTAAGCGATGAAAATTATTTACAAGTTTATGGTAACTGATACAACAAAAATTGTACACAAATCAGTTACTAGACGTCTAGATATCTGAAATCTTCATCAAATTTAGCTAGAATATGCACTGTAACGTATATTTGTGCCTTAACGCACCACGTTACCTATAGCTGGCCCAAGCTATTTTCCATTCCTTTAATTTATTCTTTCGAGATGGGCGCCAGGCGCTTACGCGCCGGAAGGAAAAATAACAAGATGTTCGGCCAGACTCAACCCAGGCTAGCTACAGCTGTTCGAGGCAGAGTGGGTGGTTCGGACTGTCAAGGTAGTCAGAAGTCCATAAAATTCATACATAAAATTAGTCGATAAGATTCGTTAATAAAATAAAATCTATCTAAACAAATAAAATCAATATCAATAAAAGACGTCAGGAAATAAAACAGATAAATAATAATAAATAAAATAAGTCAACTATAAAATAAAGTCAATAGATAACTTTAAATAAACAATAAAATAAAGTCAAGAACCGAACCTTAATAACATGACATCAGGAGGTAAAATAAATAAATAACACCAACAACATAGCAGATACGGGATTTACAAATGCCACTCGGCAGATCGTTTATTTAATTACCAGGACTACTAGTCCTCCAACAAAAATAATGACCAAGAAAAATATAAATAAAATATCCCGTAAAATTAACTCTTTAACAATTCATAAACTTAATTATTCTGGCAATATATTTTATCCCGGCATTCGTCTCGACTCTCACTCTCTCTGATACACGATCTATATTCAGCCGGTTGCGGGAAACGACCAAAACACGGCCAGGCAAAGTAAACTTGACAGGTCGCCTCGCAATTCGGCTCGCGATACGGCCTACACCGAACTAATCCCACATACATCCAACAATTATAGCTACGGGACGTAGGAAGGTCACGTACGCGAAGCCTTTAATGATTTGAATCTCCCAAATATCACATTGCAGGCAGCAAAATCGGGAAAGTATGGTGAACCATAATAACGACAAATGAACCACGGTTATATCCAATAAAATAGGCAGACCTTCATCAAATAACCCACTTAAAAATAGCGTGATATCAATCCCTAAATTATTCCAGATAAAGGATCACAAAAGTCAAAGCGAGATACGTCTCGAGCCGTACCAATCCCTCCCCAAATACGGGACGACGACCGAGCACGCACTGCATGAGCTCACAAAATAAAATAAAGTAATGTCCAACATAAGAAAAATAAATAAAGTAATCCAAGTCAATATAAAATCCATTGCCCAGTAAAATCCGCGACGCGGTCTATCCCGTTCAAATCCCTCACACATTCAAGCAAACACGGGATAACGGCCTAACGCACGCACGGCTTTACAGCACACGACTACAGAACAGTAACAACGAAAACAACGAACGAACTATTTATCATAGCAAGATACGCTTCGAACCGTACTAATCCCTCGTGATCAAGTACAAATACGGGACGACGGCCGAGCACGAACTGCATGCATTCGCAGAAATAAAATAATGTCCAATATAATAAGAGAGATAAATAAAATAAAATAAGACGAATACAATAATATAAATCTATAAGTGTTAATTATTCCTGAAAGTCCGCGACACGGCCTATGACATTCAAATCCCTCAAATACAATCCGATCACGGGATGATGTCCCAACACACGCGCGCGGCCTTACAGCAAAATGACTACAGAACAGTAACCAAAAAAACAACAACGGACGAGGTGACTTCTTCCCGGCTCTAACCGCCGAACGATCTCGATGTTACACTCTACTCGACGCAGTCTGTCCCGATACGAATAGTACTCTGTGCGTGGTCTATCAGAATCGCAGGTACGACCAGGCTGTAATTTATCATTTATATAGATCGGCAAAAGAAATTACGAAAGACCGTAGAGAGTAAGAGAGCTCACCGGGACGATGCTGCAGCGATGTTCCTTGTAGATCCGGGGAAACTTAAAGTAGGGCCGCAAGATTCTCTCCTCTATTTACTCCTCGTCGTTTCGGAGGATATACCCTGGTACCCACGATAGGCGGTGACCGATTTTGACAAAACCAACGGTAGAGTGGG
>OZ012710.1:25862595-25880095 GCA_963942595.1 Cylloceria caligata
ACATTCTCATTATTTTCCTGTTTTCATAAAGCCGACGAAAGTTAACATACTTTCAATTCAAGTTCACGTACTTATCAATTTTGGCCTCCTCATAGAGAGCAGTGTGGAACATGGAAAACAATGAGATTAATACGTGCATGTTTCTACATTGCATTCTTGTTAAAAGAAATGCCATAATCAACCAAATCCGAATGACTCCATCAATTTTTCACTTCATTTGGTACCAAATATACCTAAATATTTTTCAGTTGACCGTTGGTATAGATTTATCAAATTCTCAATTTCTAGTAGCAATTGTACTAGTAGCATTGGGAAAATTGTTCGGCCTTAAAAAAAGGCTTTATTTTATGTATAAAGAAGTGTTTCTATCGACTTGAACAATAAATATTTGAATGTACGATAACTCCTCTTCAAAGACCCGATAGTTTCGATAACATATCGTGAGAGTACACTGACTTGAAAAAAAACGCAATTCTCTAAAGATTTGACGATTGAAATTTTTATAAAAATCACGAAGCTCTTTCCAAGTACTATTGAAAGCTCAAAAATTATGAAAAATATGCAAAAGCAGGAAAAAATCACTAAATAGACAGAAAAACATGTGTTAAAAATAGACTGCTAAAATCAATACGAATGCATTCTTAACATAGTATTACAGACTTTGAAGAATATCATATTTATTCATGGTCACTTATGTTGTACCGCAAATATTTCATTATTTCGCCATTCTTCCTTCTTCAAGTGAGGCCACTCACCGAAGTAGAAACCATGTGCGAACGTAAGCAACGAGCTGCGAGCAACAACCGCTACGAGCTACGAAAGGGGTAAATAACTGCTTTGCCGAAATCACTCTATTAGTAGATTCAAACGCGAGAGGTTGGTTCTTCGTAACGGGCTCAAAACCACATTTTATTGTATTACTCTTTTATCGACTTTTAAATAGACAACGGAAACGTTACCGTTGCCTATAATAAACACTTCCATTTTTTACATAAATTCACGTGTGCGCAAGTTACTCGAGTTCCTTCTCCTAATCGGCAAACGATCCCAAAATAATAACTTTTTAATATTATACCGATTACCGAGTTATTCAATCACGCGGTACCGGCATGACACTTATTATTGACCTTACAAACGAATTAATACCAAAATAATTAATTAGTAGTATGTGTACACCTTTGCTCCATCCCACTCCTATCCCCACTCCTTCCCCCACCACGCGGCTACCCCCATCACCTCACTTTTCCAACGCCGCGCTACCCACTCTGCTTGACCAGTGTCGGTAACGTGGAGATGGTAAAGTGAGGTGGTGTGGGTACCTTGGTGAACAAGGAAGAGTAGAGATAAGAGTAGGATGGAGCAAAGGTGTACACATACTTGGAAAAATGAATAAAATTATGTACTCACCACCACCGCAGCTGTTGTAGGCATCTACCCTCCTGCCAAAGCGATTTTAAACTCCTGTCTCTCGAATGTACGCTCTCACACACGCACACACACACACACACACACAAACACATGCACAGTGTCTTTAATTCATTACTATGTCCTCGTCAAAGCCCTCGTCCACGGCATCGATATCGTAGCCGATATCTATCTCATCACCGAGGGCTTCTATAATAAACGTCGCCACATCCACGCGTTCACCGTTCGATAAGCGAACCCGCGGAACGCTATCGCCGACAAGAGGTCGCATCATGACAGCGATCAAGTCATCTCCACCGCACGCTTCTTCGACGAGCTGCTCGATACCTGCAACATCCACGCGTTCGTGTCCGTATATGGAAAACTCCATGACAAGAACCGGCAGCATACTTGCCAGAGGCTCCGGATGAAATAGGTGAGACCAGTCGATGTAAATAGTTTCGCCGAAATCGACTAGCAACACCTCGCAGTACCCATCAAAGTCCGGGTAAACCACTTCGCCGCGGACAACGTTATTGAAACGAGGCACAATACAGGACATGCCGATATGCAACTCCCCAAGTTCAATGGGTCTTCCACGACGTTCCACTAAATACACACTACGTAGGAGCTCTTCCAGCTCGTCGTATGCATCGCACATTTCCTGCGTACGCAGAAACACACTCATCACACTCTCGACAAACATTAATCGGCACCAAAACGCGTCGCTTAAAATGTCCTTGCCGTATCGTGGATACATATTGCTTTTATTGTTTCCAAGTAGGATGTCAAAGACAGACTAAATGCTCGAGATGCTACTAGAGAGTATCACGGGCATAAAGATAACAGCCTCCTATAAATCATAACTAGGTATCCATCACTTTGAATGCAACGAAAGAGGTTTTCGAGCATGCATAGCCCTGCGCCATGCTCCTCGCAAAGTGCTTGCTCTGCAGTAAAAGATATAGAATATGATCCCTCACACAGAGAGAGAGAGAGAGAGAGAGAGAGAGAGAGAGAGAGAGAGAGAGACTTCAATTATTATGCTATAAAAATAAGAGACACAGTAAGATCAGATATTTTTAAATTAACCAATATTTTATGGAAAGCACTTTATACATTTACCGTCGTATGCAACAGCCCTGCAAACATGGTCATCCACGCTCGGAGATTCCTTCACCGTTAATTTTATTTTTATCGCTATATGGAATTAATTTGTATTATCACTCGTAATATTGCTTTTAAATTATTTTTCGCTGTGGACGTTGTCATCATAGTGTACTTTTGAAAAAAGAACGAAACAAATATTTAATTGAGCGCACTGATCAATAAAAAACATCGTGTACAGAATAATCGATATTGTCTTACCTGATATGCCACGCCTCATTATACAAAGTTGGCAGCGTTGATGATCTTCTGCCACCGACGACAACTGTGGATGAGGATGTCGGCTGGCACTTTTCTTTCCCGAAGTTAGCTCTATCTGTACAGTATATGTATCTTTCTCTCGCTCTCCATGACACGAATAACGAACCCTCGGTGTCGGCTCATATGCAGGGGCTGCTCGCTCTGCAAAACATTATTTTTTTAATTAAAAATAAATATCACATGATTTAAAATTATTTTATATTTTTTACTTACCAAGCTCTGCTGCTTTGCTGCTAATCGACATTGGCACGTATTCCATGATCTGCTGTGTTAATGAAACAGAGACGAGCGATCCGTCTTCTTTCTAGCGCAGACCTTTGCTGATGCTTCGGTTTTACGACTGGCTCTCTCTCTCTTTCTCTCTCTCTCACTGTGACTGACATCGGTGTATACTTTATAATATTTCGAGCGAAATGTACACTATACACAATTATTTACAACAGTTTCTTTATCACAAATAGCTGCACATACGTAGAATTATTGCGTTCGCAACGCAAAACCCGATGCATGATCAGCGATATGACCACGAAACAGCACAATTATTTCGGACAAAATAATTTTCATAAACTCCGTATCCTCTGGCGTTAGCAAGATCGCGATGTGTTCGAGCGCTTCTTCAAAGAAGTCCTTGGAACCGATGATCTCATACGCTACTGCACGAGGCATTTCACTGGCAACTATCTTTTCACGGACATATGATACCACCTCGTTTATACACCTCTGAATCGTTTCACTTTTGCTCTCTAGAGCCTGCATATGAATATCAATTCTTCTACTTATTTCGACGAGCATATCAAATGTAGACCGCTGAAGAACAATGTTTGGAGAGTATTTTCGAAAGCGTTTCCGTTTCGATTCTCCAGATTCCCCTTGATTCTCGTATTCCTCATCAGCGCTACCGCTTATTTTACCAAATGACACAGCTCTGTGCTGGTAACACGAGGTTAAAAGTGTGTAATGCGTTGTGTGCTCTATGCGGGTATTACACATTTTCTCGGCATCAGTCCCATGAGCTTCGAAATATTGTTGTACGCGAGAAAAATCACTTTTAAACACTCGCCACTCGTCCGCACCGAGTATAATTCTGGTAAAAGTATTCGACAATATTTTCACCACCGGTGTAAGCGTACACGTAGAGTTCAACTCGAACCCGGCTACGATTATTTTACCAAATGATTTATTTAAACCGTACATAACGGGGTTCGCTATATACAGCGATATCGCATGAGGCTTAGCACCATTATTTGCCATTTTTATTGCTTTCGTGTAGACTGTAACTTTTCGAATGAATCGTCGGTGGTGTTCATACTCCGTTTTATACAGATTTCCCCCACCACCTAACTGCATTGCCTCTTCTTTTGATACTGCAAATCATACGCCTGAAAATTGCTAGCTAATATCCTTTGATATTTGTCGCATTCTCCTCAACAGCCTAGTAACAGCAGCAGATATATCCCAAAACTCATGCATACTCTCGCACACTTATGCGCACACGCACACATTGACATACGGAAAATATGTACCATGAAAACTAAATAATATTCGTCGGTGAAATTTGATGATTTTCCTCATGGCCGAGTGCCCTGAAATTAGATGAAAACAATATGACTTTCATCAGCAAAACTCGATAACTAAGTACATCACCATCGCTAAATATTTCCCTAGGTCTTGCTTTTGTAAAGTGATCGCGTGCGGTCATCTTCTTGGTAAGTCGTATTCATTACATCGTTGCAGTATATGCAAAGAGAGAGAGAGAGAAAGAGAGAGAGAGAGAGAGAGAGAGAGAGAGAGAGAGAGAGAGAGAGAGAGAGAGAGAGAGAGAGAGAGAGAGAGAGAGAGAGAGAGAGAGAGAGAGAAAGAGAGAGAGAGAGAGAGAGAGAGAGAGAGAGAGAGAGAGAGAGAGCTTGTTAAAGGAATATATATAAAAGTGAGCCGCTTTGAAAATTCTCTAGGTAATTGTCTGATTTACTGTGGTTACTACTACTACTACTACTACTCTAACAGCACAATCATGTTCAGAGTGGTAAAGCGCTCATTGATAAGAAAATTGATAGAGTTTATATTGAAGCGTAGACCGTCGTTGCGTTCGTGCTGGGGTAGAAGAAATTTACAGATCACCCTATGGGAACTTCCGACACAGGCGGTTGTTCGTAAAATTCGCGGTATGCTGTGCGAGTGTCATCAACGCGATTTAGTTGACGCGTATAATATTGGATTGTTTGATAATCAAATAATTATTGATTCGGTGATGCGTGTTATTCGTCGACGAGGTTGGCTGAATGAGACTGCTCTGCAACCCATACTCAATGAAAGACGTAAGTAATATACAGCGCTAATTACTTTTATTTTATTTTTTTTATTTCATAAGATTTTTATATAGTTCGACGGTATGAGGACGCAGAAATGGGATCTGACATCTATGATTTCGATGAGGAGGGTAGAACCGATTCAGATGATCATAGCAGGGACAACGATGGCGACAGCACCGTAGGGAATCGCTGGATAAATTTTACCCAGCCATTCTGCGGTTATAAACCTACAAACGGTCTTTTCATGGCAGGCCCCTCGAGAGAACCAGATGAATCCGTCGCAGGCCCATCGCGACAATACAGTTCAAACGATGATGCCAACAGCAATACAGACAGCGAGGAAGAAGAAGAAGAAAAAAAAGAAGAAAAAGAAGAAGAAGAAGAAGAAGAGGAGGAGGAGGAGGAGGAGGAGGAGGAGCAAGACGTAGACGATGACGACGAGGAGGAGGAGGAAGAGGAGGAGGACCCTGTAGATTCAGGTAAGCTTTTAATAATACAACTACGCTGACAAAAATAAA
Organism: Cylloceria caligata; assembly: GCA_963942595.1. Classification (NCBI taxonomy): domain Eukaryota; kingdom Metazoa; phylum Arthropoda; class Insecta; order Hymenoptera; family Ichneumonidae; genus Cylloceria; species Cylloceria caligata. The sequence goes on from OZ012710.1 coordinate 25,868,255, forward strand.
AAAATTACGCGGATAATAATAGTAAAATGAAAAAGCAGGGTACGAGACGGACCCAAACGTTTTTCGCTTTGCACGATTCACTGTGCCGAGACCGCCGACAATCGAGTTGGTTTACGAAATGCGTCGGCGGTTCCCGGGTGCAGTTGACGGATTCGAGGACTAGAAGCAAATATAAGTTTGTAATTCTTACGTTACACGAATTATATGCATAGTATATAGCCAGCGACAAACAAAAATTTAAAGTAAATTAAATAAAAATTCTAATAAATGGTTTAATTATGCCTGCAGGTGGACAGACTGGCGATGGAAGGACTGCTGCACGGGATGGTGATATTTTGCCTCCTGGTGAACGTTTCGGTATCGACAACGAGCAGAGACGTTATTTTTCACGCTTTAGGATGCAGGGTCGAGAGACAGATTTTTATTTTCGTGAGCCACCGGTCGGTATCGATCATCTGACATTCGAGGGAGGTGTACGAGATGTTCTCACACGTCTTACAGAATCGTGCGAAGGACATGATTATGTGGGTATGACTCTGAGCGTACCGTCTTTTGCGCAAGGACCTGTATGGTTATCATTTCGACCAGCTCGTGACATCGTTCCCGACGATATATGGCGACTAATTAATAGTGTAGCTCAGAGCGCGCGCGAATTTCGAATAGACGCTGGTACATGTAGAATGACGACATGTATAGTACGAGGCGTCGAAGGAGCTGGTGTGGGCACTAGGCTTACACACGAGTCTATAGCAAAAAAGTCAATTTTACGCATAAGTAATCGCGATAATTTGTGTCTACAACGATCCCTTGTCACTGCCCGAGCGCATGCCGAACGTGGTCAAATACGTGCGGGTGTGCTACACAGACGATGGTGTCAAATTCGGAACGGGCTTCGAGGTGCGCAATATACAGCAGCGATAGAGCTCACACGTACTGCAGGGGTAACGACACCGTCTAGGGGGTGTGGTGCGCGCGAAATTCAGCTCTTTCAGGAGTACTTGGTTCACGAGGGTATAGCGATTGTTGTTTATGAATTTCTCACCTTCGGAAAACGCGTTCCGGCCCTGTACGATGGGCGAAAATACGTACTCAACGCAACAGGTAAAATTAATCATACACTCTTTATTCTCTATTACGAGCGTTCTCATCACTATCAACCGATATTAAATCTCGCCGGTGCGCTAGGTAGTCGGAGGTTCTGCACGCAATGTAATTCCAAGTATATTCGAGTACTCGAGCATCGATGTAGCTATCAATGTGCTCGATGTAAATCCACTTATTGCAACGGTAATAGAGACTCTCAGCCTGAGTATTGCGCAGGCTGTAATCGTTCGTTCTTTGGTGCTTTTTGCCTCGCTCATCACAAGAATGAGGGCTCCGCGGGTATCACGTCTCGTGAATATAGACGGTACAGCGTCTGTAACGCATTGATCTGTAGAGGCTGCTCGCATATGATTAAAACCACACATAAAAATATGCATGTATGTGGTATATCGTTTTGTACTACATGCAAACAAACGCGGCCGACTACGCATGCATGTTTTATAGCACCTCTTAAGAAATCAGATGCGCAAAAGGAGAAGAAAAAAGACAAGTCTTCCACGAGATTTTTATTTTATGATTTTGAGACGCAGCAACACGAGCAATTGCATGATGATAAATCGACACGAATTCACGAGCCGAATTTATGTGTCGCACAATGCGTATGTATGGCATGTCTGGATATCACAGATATAGAGACCGATTGTGCTAACTGTGGTAAACGTGAATTCGTGTTTATCGATGATCCTGTTGGGGATCTCGTAAAATTGGCATTATCGCAAAAATTTAAAAAGACCATCTGCATCACTCATAATGCTAGAGGTTTCGACGCACAATTTATTCTACGGTATTTAATCGAGGTGCAAAAAACACAGCTGCCGTCTCTGATTATGAATAGTACGAAGATTGTCTCGATGAAAATTGGCGATGTCGTTTTTCTCGATAGTCTAAACTATTTACCCATGGCTCTTAGTGCTTTACCTAAGGCCTTTGGTTTCGCTGATGAGGTGGCAAAAGGTACATTTCCCCATTTATTCAACACACCGGAATATCAGAATTACTCAGGTCCTCTGCCGGCTTTGCATTTTTACTCACCCGATACCATGTTCTCAGCGGATCGCGAGAGCTTTTTAAAATGGTATGAGGAAGAATCGAGTCGCGTAGATTATAAATTTGATTTTGCGACGCAATTTGTGCAATATTGTCGTACAGATGTTACGGTTTTGAGACGAGCGTGTTTAGCTTTTCGAGAGTTACTTATACGTTGTGGGAGCGTGTGCCCCTTTACAGAAGCATGCACGATAGCATCAGCATGTATGAGAGTATTTCGAAAGAATTTTCTACAGAAAGATCGCATTGCGGTGTTACCACCTGGAGGATATCGCTGGGGCGATAAGCAATCGCGCAAGGCCGTCGTATGGCTCGTATGGCTCGAGCGTGAGCTCAACTGCGTTATCGCTCATGCTGGATGCACGAGAGAGTATCGCCCTCCGACCGGCCTACCGGCCGTGGACGGATACTACGTGGATGCGGGGGTCCATCACGTTCTTCAATTTCACGGCTGCTTTTCGCACGGTTGTCCGCGATGTCATCGCGTGAATAGAGATGCTCGAACTAAATTCAGCGATACAATGGATGAGCGATACGAGCGTACCGTTCTTATTTCCGGGCGAATCAGATCGAAAGGGTACACTCTAACCGAAATATGGGAATGCGATTTTGACAGATTACTCGAGAATAACGAGGAAATGTCGATATACGTGAAAAATCACGCCATGGTCAAGCAGGCGCCTCTCGAACCACGCGATGCATTCTTTGGCGGTCGAACGGAAAATTTTGTAAGCTTGTACGACGTCGCGAATGGGGAGCCGATACGCTATGTGGATGTCTGCTCGCTGTATCCGTGGGTATGTAAGAATGGAAAATATCCCGTTGGACACCCGAAATTGTACGTAGGTGACGAGTGTCGAGAACTCGTAGGACTTGAAAACGATCTAAGTGTCGTCGAGGGTCTCGTGAAGTGTACCGTGCTGGCACCGCGCGATTTGTATATACTCGTACTGCCTGTTCGCATGCATGGGAAACTACTGTTCCCCCTGTGTAGAACGTGCTGTACAGATATGGACACATCCGCGGTTTGTACACACGATGACACGACTGAGCGAGCGTTTGACGGCACATGGGTCGTGAACGGACTGAGAAAAGCTGTGTCGCTCGGATATAAAGTGACGCGTATCTATGAAATTTGGCAATACGTTGTTACGCAGTGTGACTCGACAACGCGACGAGGCGGACATTTTGCCGAGTACATCGATACATTCCTAAAAATAAAACAGGAGGCGAGTGGTCCGCCAACAGAGTGTAACGATGACGAGGAAGCAATAGAGCGTTTTATATCAGTGTACAAGGAGTCTGAGGGTGTATATCTCGAGCGAAGTGCTTTGCAGCCAAATCCGGGTTTACGTTCACTAGCGAAATTGGCTTTTAATTCATTCTGGGGAAAGTTTGGTCAACGAGAGAATTTCACGAAAACCGTTATCGTTTTCACGCGCGCGGAGCTAATGAATTTACTAACGAGTCCGGAGATTGAGGTGACGGCGATGCTACCGGTTAATCACAAGATTATGTATGTAAACTATGTGAGCAACCGCGATGCTATCCAACCATCACCGACATCAAACGCCGTGATTGCAGCATACACGACGGCACAGGCACGCCTAAAATTATACAGTTATCTTGAGGGGCTCGGGCGACGAATATTGTACTGCGATACGGACTCCTGTATTTACGTGAGCCATCCCGGTGGTAACGAGTATGAGCCGCCAATCGGTCAATTTCTAGGAGATCTTACGGATGAATTAAGTGAATACGGGCCTGGTAGTTATATAACTTCGTTCGTTTCGGGTGGACCAAAATTTTACGCATACCTTGTTCGTAAACCCGACGGTACGATTATTGAAAAATGTAAAGTGAAGGGTATCACGCTAAACTTTGCGAATAGCCGTCACGTAAATTATAACGCATTACGATCTTTCGTGACAGGAGCAAGGAGCGTACCTATTATTTTAAAATTCGACGCTATTCAACGTACAGAATTTCATCATGTAGTAACGCGTAAAGAAACGAAATCATGCGAACCTGTTAACACGAAGCGAAAACGGCACGGGCTGTACTCTACTGTACCGTATGGCTATTGTGAAATACGCTAATTAGTATAACGCAAAAAAGTATATAGTTTTACGGCTGAATTCGCGATATTTAAAAATAATCTTTTTGTCTAATTTCATGTAACATATTTACTGTGTACAATACATTGAAAAAAATTGATTTATTATGTATAAAACCGTTATCGGATCGTTCTTTTTGTGCTGCTATTCGTAACAGTAGCTGCTATCTCTCTACCGTTCCCTTTTGTTCTGACTTACTCATCATTGATTCCTTTTGTCCCGTCTTTCTTATCGAGTGTTTCCTTTTGTTCTGACTTTCTCGTGCTACATCCGTATATATAATATTGCTGTTTAAAATTTGATTATTCGTAAAATTTGTATATAGAGATGTATGCATAGTTAAATAAAAATATTGCTTCATTTGTGAGAAATATAAAAATTATCGTTATTTGACTTACATACAGCGTAAACACCACCTTATACCGCGGGCCCGCGCCTCATCAGCTAGTGCAGGCGCGTCTTATCAGCTCTTTAAGGCTGCGAAAATAGCTGATGCCGCGGGGTCGCCGCCGCCGCAGCCGCCGCCACGGTTTAAGCTTATTTAAAAGTCTGCTGATTGATTTTGATAGACACTCGTCGATATGGATACACGTTGGAAAGATCCGTGGACAGCTGTGATAAGCGGTCCTACGGGATGTGGTAAAACATATTTTGTAGAAAAATTCTTTGAATACATGCGCGAAATGACGGATGTCCCGTTCGAGCGTATACATTTTATTATTCAAAGTGGCAGTCCGGGTATTCAGAGTACGGTGATAAAATCGAATTTCGCGAGGGTTTACCGCAAGCAGTAGACTACTCGAATGACGCAAGACCTAAACTTGTGGTCATTGACGATCTAATGCGCGAGGCATCCAACAATATTGTGGTCGATCTTTTCACCAAGGGTAGCCATCATAAAAATCTTAGTGTCATTTTTATCACGCAAAATCTCTTCAGGGTCACGGGCAGCGCGATATCTCCTTAAACGCGAATTATCACATTGTCTTCAAAAATCCGCGAGATCGCGCGCAAATTCAGCACCTAGCCCGCCAGGTATATCCCGAGAATCTGCGATTTTTGCAGGAAGTATATTTCGATGCAACAGCCGCACCGCACGACTATCTATTATTCGACTTGAAACAATCGACGCCTGATAATTGTCGATTTCACGCCTGTATATTTCCCGATGACCAATACCATTACGTTTACGTGCCTCAAATAGCAATAAAAGTTCGCGATGCGTCGCGCGATGTACCAGTAATGCGCTTGTAATGGCGTTGCGCGGACCTCTCGATAAAAAGCAGATAATTATATTGCAAGCGTTGTGTTATCTGAAGCAAGAGCAACGACGTGCAATTTTGCGCAAAGCAGATGTAGCGCTTGTACGCTGTATATGCGAGTGTGCTCTAAACGTTTTACAGGGAAACGTGAGTCTGAACAAGGTGCAAAAGAATCATCTTCGGAGGCACGCGACAATTTTTCGACGACTAGCCGCCAAAAGGGGAAATTGGAGCGGTAAGAGGAAGATCATCGTCGAGCACTGTGTCGGATTTCTCAAGTTGCTTCTTGCGCCTGTCTTGGCCTACGCGAGACATGGAATATGCCAGAAAGATGGTACTTATTCCTCATGATAACATACATCGTCTCGCTGGACTCGCCACTACTGCTGCTGCTGCTACTACTACTACTACTACTAGTGCAGACCCGCTGCCTTCCGTACAGACTACCGGTACGCCATTATCGCGCCTCGACTCTGAGCTGAGTGAAATTCTAAACTCTCACTCGTACAAGAGCGAGAGAGAGAAGTGGATAGCGTACCAACAGGTTTTACAGCGTTATCTTCACATGGTCGAGTACGACAATGCCGTACCGAATATTTCATCAAAACGAAAAGTAGCAATACTCGATAGCCACGAGAATAAATCCGACGACGTTTTAATGAACAAAGTTAAATCTCGGCTCAATGACACACTTATTATCGATAGCGTACCAAAAAAATGTTAATCTAAAGCAATATCGTTGCTTCGCAATTTGCATCGCAGCGCCGTTGGTAAAAAAATGACATGGGATCGTAACGGCGTTGTTTCCATAGACGGCAGAAGAATTTCAAATTCCAATATCGTTGATCTTGTCTACGATGCTATGCGAGCTAGAAAACGCGAGAAACCCATCGGACGATCTCACTTTGCCAAACTCCTGCGAGCGATACAGATGCCGCATGAATTTATCGGTAATCCCGCGTTACTACACGAGCCTACACCTACATCATCCTCGACACCACAGCGGCGTCTTATTTAACCGCGCGAAAACGATAGTAGCAGCAGCAACAGCAGCAACGGTAGCAACAACAACAACGACGACGAGGCCGAGACCGCACACTCAAACAGAGATTTAATGCTCACGGCTGAAAACGACATCATCGAGGGGGAGGAGAGGAATGAAGAAGAGGACGAACAATTGCAAAACTTTGCACAAGCAGAATATCGACCCCCCGCACAGTTAGAAAAGAAAAAAAAAAAGAATCCATTTAACTGGTCATCGCTAAAATTATGAAAATTCTTCAAAAAATCTATTATGACACCACTCATCCTGCTTCCTATTCTCGAGCAAAAAATTTTGCCCAGGAGGATCGAAGAGTAGCGCGAAAAAATGTTTTACCATGGCTCGAGACACAGGATTCATATAACATGCATCGCCTCGTACGACGACGATTTCCCCGTCGTACGTATAGCGTGAGTAATATAGACGATGTATGGGAGGCTGATTTAGCTGATCTTCGCTTGATAGCCACGTACAACGATGGGTACGCGTATCTGCTTGTTGTTATCGATGTGTTGAGCAAATACGCGTGGGTCGAGGCTTTGCGTGACAAAACGAGCGCAAACGTGGCCCGCGGTCTCACACGCATACTCGCGCGCAGTAACAATCGTCGCCCGCAACAATTGCAAACTGATCGAGGCAAAGAATTTATCGGCGCACCGTTTCAGCAAATTCTCAAGAAAAAGAATATCGATTTTCGCGCTGCTCGTAACCCTGATATAAAAGCCTCGAATTGGTAACGTACCAGGCTAGAATTCTGGAGTTCCCGGTTCGATCCCGGGCTGTGGTGATATTTTTTCACGATTTCTTTAGAAATTACAAACCGTCAATTGTGGTTGCTTCATTAATTATTAACGAATGAGTGAGGCAATCAGAGTTGACAAAAATTAGGGATTCGATTGTTTGAGATCTTTCAACCAAGAAAGATCGATAACGCAGGAATCTAGGTGACGCTGACTCACACCCCGAGTTGCGATTTACCGACATTTCCATCTTAACAAGTGTTCGAGAATTGTCGCATACATTCAGAATTTAATAATGGTATTTTTTAAAGGCCGACTCACCTGTCCACCCGACCGCAGCTACGATTTGGTGTCAGTGAAATGCATTTTAGTGCATGCGCAGCTTTATCAGGATCGTACCTGGTTGACTTATCGCCCTGTGTATTTTCCCTGAGTAATATTTAGATTATATTCCTAACTTACTACGCTATCATAATTTCCTGGTCTCTAATATGGAGATATTATATCTTCGTTATTTAAAATATTGCGGAGATTATTTTGTGTCTGAGAGAGGAGACTGTTAGTTCGCTCGATCCTCGGCTACCAGAGAGAGAGAGAGACCGCCTTGTTTATGTTTGGGTCTGCGGTGCGTTGGCCTCGAACGCAGCACCGACTCAGCTGCTTCCCGTCAAAGATGTGTGTCAGGTTCTACAGCTGGGCTTTCTGGTTATCAGTGCGGCTGCACCTAGCAAGGGCTCGTTTTCTCTTCCTTCTTGGTAGTTGGACTTCTGCGTTGGCGGGACCTGTGAACAGAACTGTTCCCCGAATGCCGAAATTCTGTTTTTTTTATACCAGTCTCCCCTCCGGCTGGCCCATGCTCTTGGTATAACTATAGCTGGTGGCGGTCCTGTAGCCCATCTTCCTGTAGCCCACTGGTAGCCTTGGTCTTTTTGAAATTGGTCGTTGGTTTTTAATTTTCTACTGGTACTGTTCAAACGAGTAACGGGACTTGGTCTCCGACATACCGGCCTAATGGTGTGAGTGACGCTCGGTACCGGTGCTTCGTTGTGTGCGTATCGAGCGTCATGAGTTGCCGACTATAGGCCGGTCTTACTTGGTGTGTGTAGCGCGCGGTAGCGATGCCTTGTTGTGTGTACCACGCGTTATAAGATAGCCAGTATATCGCAGTACAAAACGTATTATAACGGTATTATCCCGCTCACATAAATTTGATTTTTCTAGAGGTCTAGAATTCGGACTCGAACTGTAAGGCTATCAATTTAGGCTTTCTGCAGGAGATAAGAGTAGGGTTAAACACATGGTAAATTGTTAATTCAGGTACATGTAGCATGGATCTGTTGATATTCGCCAATTCTCTGTGCAAGTTCTTATCCTGGGCCCTCGTACGCTTTCATAATCTTCTTGTTCGTATCTTTGTGGATTAGCTCCGATTTCTACACTAGTACCGGTGCAGTCATTCGGCCGCGAAAAAAATTGAGTGCGAGAGATGGTCTAAAACTGTGATGTATGGAACTGGTTGGAGGAAGAGTGAGTAGAATGGGTCCAGTATCGCGAGACTTGATAGGTCACCCCACCCTAAGCCCCCGACTAATACGCCACCTAGACGACACGTGAGCCATCTGGCAGACGCTGGACCGGCGGTTGTTGCTGATACGCAATCTATTGTAAATAATCGACAGGAGGTATGTTACCGCCAGCAGGTAAAACAGAGCGACGTACCGACGGGTGGTAGTGTAGATTTGGTGCAGCTATCGATAAGTAGATTGGGTCCATGCGATACCACAGATTGAGTTCTACCATTGAAAAAGAAGATTGTAGCTTGACATCGGTAAAAAGATTCGCGTTCGGTCGTGTCCTACACATCCGAGGTTTTGCTTTTTTTACTATTTGACACTAATTAAACATAAATCTTTCGATACTTTAAAACCTGTTGGATAATCAGCTGGTGCACGGCGATCGATATTCGCCGTGCGTCGACCTGTTGCTGCAGTCTAGCACGCGGCGTTCGGTTGAGCCGGAGATAGCCGAGGAAGGGCCTAGCGGAGCCGAGACAGTGCCTCGCAGGCATGCCGCGTTAAGCGTGAGGGTATCTCTCTCGCTTGACTTCGGCTTCGCTCACCGGCTATCTGCCTCATTTGACTTCAGCGCTCAACGTTAATTTCATATCTCACAGCCATTTTGGAAATTTTGACACTTTTGCGAAACATCCACTGAACAGCGCACACATTTCGGGACTCTCGGACTTTTTCTTCACTGCATTCACCGGACTCGCTCAACTTTCTGTGCTCATCCGGACTCAAAACTCAAGGTGAGCGTACATCGTCATAATTCAGTGAAATTTACTGGCGGTGAGGAGAATAAAATAAGCGGTACATCAACATTATTGTCTCACTTTGTAGCGTGCGCTGCAGCACGGGCTGCACCACGTTTTCCTCACTCTATTTTTGCCGACTTAATTAATATAATTATGCATGTGCTTATACTCACTGTAGTTTCCCCCAGTAAACCTGCTGGGAAACTACTGTGAATATTCTCTGCTCAATGGTGCATCCTCAATCTATGTCTGTAGTGTGTTACGCAGTGCTGACTGCGTCACTTTTCTCATTTTCTCTCACAGCACTCAAGCAATCAAATTTCGAGTGCTCTCACCTATTCACTGCAACTTCTCTCAGATAAATCTGCTGAGAGCTCGCAATGAATAATTGACACATTACGAGGTCTGTTCAAAAAGTATCGCGAATTTTGAATTTCCGCGGGCTACGTATATTCGATTTTCGATTTTTTTGTGGCGTTAGGTTGGTACTCATGTCCTTCACTTATGCTGATAAAGTCGGCCATTTTGAATGTTTAGTTAATTGTTGACAGCTATTTTGGTTGGACGTGTTTTGGCTTGTCTTCGATTTTTGCCTATTCCAAAAAATGGATCAAAGAATCTGTATCAAATTTTGTGTGAAAAACAAAATTAAGTGCGCGGACGCATTCCGAATGTTGACTGTGATATATGGTCAAGCTACCTTGGACCAAAGCAACGTTTATCGGTGGTACAAAATGTTCTCAGAGGTCCGAGAAGATGTGAACAACGAAAAGCGTGCCGGACGCCCGAGCACATCAACAACAGACGAAAACATTGATGAAGTGAAGAAAATAATATTGGCCAATAGTCGAATCACCGTTAGAGAAGATGCTGAGGACCTAAACATATCAATTGGCTCGTGCTATTCGATTTTTACCAATGATTTGGGCATGAGACGGGTCGCCGCTAAATTGGCTTTTGCACCATGATAACGCCCCTGCTCACACATTGTTGCTTGTGCGCGAATTTTTGGCCAAAAAAACACTCTAATGATGCCGCAGCCACCGTATTCCCCAGACCTGGCCCCCTGTGACTTTTTCCTGTTCCCAAAACTAAAGAGGCCCATGAAAGGACGACGCTACGCCACGATTGAAGCGATAAAGACGGCATCGAAGGAGGAGCTGAACTAGATCACAAAAAATTATTTTTTTAAGTGCTTCGAGGATTGGGAAAAACGTTGGCATAAATGTATTATATCCGAGGGGAATTACTTTGAAGGGGACAAAATAGATATTAATGAATAAATACTTTTTGAAAAAACACAAAATTCGCGATACTTTTTGAACAGACCTCGTATATGTACTCATTTTCTCATTCCGTGGCGTGCTCCGCAGCGTTCACTGCATCACGTTCACCGCACACACACCAGGCACACAATTAATATAATTGTGTGCTGCTGAAGTCTGGAAGTTAGCATTCAATTCAGTTTGTTTATTTATATATTTGTCAATTCTCTGTTTTTTTTGGTGTATTTATTTATATCATTTTTATTCTTTCCAAATTTAACCGATTTTTGCATTTGTTCTTAACGTTATATTTTTCCAAACTATATTATTGTGTATGCCAAATTGTGGAATGTGGAATAAACCGCTTCCTCAACATACCATCACCGTGTCTGGTTATTTATCACCCTGTCATGAGTGAATGCTCATATTTTTCCAATATATTCACAGATCGGTCAAACAACATCCTGTGGAGTTCTCAAACAAAGCCAGTTATTGATATTAATAGTAATAATAATAGGTAAAAACATTTTAAAGAACAAATATGTTTATTGACAATAGCATTATGTATACAGCTTTAATAACTCTAATTTAGATTAAGCGAAACATAGGATGACGACGAGACGGGGCAACACATAATTAATACAAAGTCATACAATAATTATTTTATCATCTACAATTAGTAAAATTAATTATTATCTTTTATAAACACGTGTTGTTATGTAAAGTATTAAATACTACTTTTTAACTAGTTTGTACACTCGTTCTCCTATTATTATTCGATCAGATTTGTAGCTACTAGAGAAATGTCTGCGAGTGATTTTTTCACTTCATGTGTTATGAATGGAATACAAAATACCTTCAACTCCAGGAACAGTATATCGAAATATTCAATGAATGCATGATCGACTCGATGGTGTAGAGCCTCACACAGATTAAAGCTATTCTGTGTT